>APFE030963749.1:181041-220978 GCA_000404065.3 Pinus taeda | reverse complement strand
AGTTGTATATCTTGTGGTATATGTAGATGATATTTTGATGATAGGGAACAATGAGAGCTACATTGCATCCATAAAGAAGGAATTGAGGAAAGGTTTTGAAATGACTAATTTGGGCTATGTTGATTATTATCTTGGTATTGAAGTAACTCAACGTCCGAAGTCCATATTCCTTTCTCAAAATAAGTACATTGGAGATTTGTTGAATATTTTTGGCATGACTGAATGCAATCCTCTGACTACTCCAATGGAACAGAACTTAAAGCTCACATCCATTGAAGGAAAATAATTTGAGGAGGCAACAAAGTATAGAAAACTTGTAGGAAGTCTCAACTACCTAACTACTACCAAACCAGACATTTCGTTTGTTGTTGGAATCCTCTCCAAGTTTATGAAAAATCCTTGTGAGGGACATTGGTCTACTGCAAAAAGAGTTCTAAAGTACTTGAAGGAAACTCAAGACTTTGGAATCAAGTATACATAGGTGGGTGACTTCAGCTTGATTGGATACTCTGATTCAAACTTCGATGGAGACAAATAAATTGGGGTGTCTACTTCGAGTTATGCTATGAGTCTTAGGTCAGGAGCTATCTCCTGGAGATCATGCAAAAAATCAGTTCCAGCAAATTCCACTACACATGCAAAATATGTGGCAGCAACTGAGGCAACAAAAGAAATTGTGTGGCTAAGGAAAATTCTAGAAGATTTGTAGGTAAAACAAGTACAATAGACTCCACTCATGATTGACAATACCTCAGCAATAAAGTTGGCCAAGAACCCAAAGTTCCATGATCGAACGAAGCACATCAATACAAAATATCATCTCATTCAATATCATGTTGAGGCAAAACAATCCACATTCGTCATTGTTCCACTAATGAGCAGATTGCAAACATATTCACCAAAGTGCTTGGAAGAGAAAAGCTTTAAAGATTCAGAACGATGCTTAGACTCACCAACATCCCTTCAGATTAAGGGGGGAATGTTGACACCTAATCATAGGGATTGGGTGAACAACTGTAATTAGTGTAAATAAGTAATAGAGAAAATGGAGAGTCATCGGGAGATGAATTGAACAGTCACTCCCTCTTGTATATAATAATTAACAACTTGAATGAATAATACGATTACGTTTGAGGAGTTACCTCCTGGTCTGACAGGATTTGTAGAGATAATATTCTCCTAAATTTAGCAAATTTGTACATACCTACTTGAGAGAAAAGTGGATATGAATTTGTTAGTTGCTTATCCTCTTCTCAAAGCAACTCATGTATAAATAGGATTTCTTTCTCTATTTCAAGGGGGTGGGGAGAGAATAAATTTAGAATTTGTAAACCGAGTACTTTAAGAAATATCTTTGTAGCTAGACTTCAACCTTTTGAAGCTTTTTCCAATCCTATTTCACTTGATATGTGTTGTTGTTCAAATTTTCAACTTCTAGTGTGCTTGTTGAACATTGGATGGCCCCCTTTGCCAAGTATGTACACTATTTCATTTCTTCGTTTATAGGTATAGATTTGAATCACTTTCATAGACTATATTTCAATCACTTACATAGATTAAATTTCAGTGACTTTCATAAATTAGATTTATATCACTTTCATATATTAGATTTCCATTACTTTCCTAGATTAAGTTTTCTATTGCTTTCATAGATTATATTTCTATTGATTTCCTAGATTATATTTCTATTTCTTTCATAGATTAATATTTCTTTTGATGTTAATTTACTTGCTTTCCTAAATTAAAATTTCATTTCATGTAAATTTACTTGCTTTCATAGAATATATTTTTCTTTCATGTTAATTTAATTTTGATAGAATTAGAAGTTAATTCCTTTCATATATTTTATTGTACACTTCGTAATTTTACAAACTCAAATTTGATGAATTAAATGTAACATAATTCTACTGCATTTGAATTGACTGACACCTTCCACAAAACCCCAAAGGTAAAAATCCTATAATAGATTCTACAACTTGCACTTCCATGGTATAAAATGGAAGCACCTTCCAACATGTGACACTCTTAGACATGGGAAATAGTCATCATTGTAGGGCATCACACCCTACAACCTCTCATAACACTATATCTCTTCACTCAGACTATTGGGATCACACCCATAAGAATGATCTGACAATGTCCTCCCATAGTGAATTGACTTCTCCACACACAAATTCTCGAAAGGTCTTAGTGAATATGTTTTGATATTGATTTAAATTTTAAACCATTAGTAAACCAAGTATACACTCAACAAATTAACCTAAAATTTACATTGCTAAAACAAGAAAAATTCTATAAAAAAAATGCACTTTTGAACACATCCATCTACATTCACATATATAGCTAGAAATATGAACAAAAAGTAGAAAATACAAAACTCTCAAAAGTGCATCTATCTTTTATTTATAATTATGAACATCAAATAGACAATACATAATTCTCAAAGTTACATTTGTATTTTATGAAGGAAAGAAGAAAATTACATTTCTATAGCTTAAAACCTACAATGTGCACCTTAAGCTTCTATATAGTGAAAGATAGAGAGAAGATACATTGCATATAGAAATGTGTCCTCAAGTGGTGAGGAGGTAGGTATTATAGTGTTTCGTACCTCGGTTCAAATTTCCAATGAGACTTCCATGTTGTGATAAGGCTAGAAGATGGCATATGAGTCTTTTGGAGGATTTTGCTAGGTGTTTGCTTGTACGTTATTATCATAGATTAGAGATGATAATGATAGTGAACGATATTTGAAATTAAATCTCACCTAGGTAATCTCAGCCAACTTCCAAGAAACATTAGCGTATGACCTGCATCAATGTAGGCATGCAAGCACCCTCTACCAACCTATTTACATAAAAATGGGACTTACCCTCAAGCAAACTTGTGTTGCACTTAGCTCCATTTTCATCGTTGTTGAGCACCATATCCAACTATGGATTTGTTGTTGTGTATGAATCCACTATCAACACTGCGACATGAAGGAAGATGAACTATCAAGAAAACCAGGTAAAACATCTAACATTATTTCTCGTGAGAACTCAATGCATAGATGGAAAACTTATTGGGATGAGATAAATGTCCAAAACAAAAGACACAACCTCATTTTGAGAGATTTTTGTGTTGCCTATGTTTTGTGGAGTTTGAGTGGAAGATATGAAATTTTATGAGGAATTTTCAAGTCATTGATCAAGTTACAAGTTTTTGGGTCATTTTTAGTGGGGAAAAATCAAAGATCTACAGCCTCTTATTTTCTCGAAATTCATCTCATGGTTTTTTTTTCTTTTTTTTTGTTGAAGCCTTCTCAATTGTCTATAGATTGCTAAGAATTGAAAAGCCTAATGGTGAAATTAGTGACGAATTTCCAAACATAAGGTATTTTATATTTATGTTATTCCAAATCCCCTCCTCCCAAAAAATTTATCTTTTATTTTTCAATGAATCTAGTAAAATAATTTTAAGTTATATCAATTAATTACATAAAATTTTGTAATGATTGTTTCATTCCATGGGAATAATGTATGAGTAAAAGAAATTGAGTTCTATATGAACCAAGATGAACATCCACTTTTGATTCAAAATGATATAATATTCAAAGTGTAGATGACACAATGCCAATAGATAACAAAAGGCAAAGCCTTGAAATATATAGTTAATTTATCGATTCAAAAATGTTTATCACTCTCTTTACATTATTTATTTTACTTATCCAATATAGCATAATGTACATAGCCCACGGGACATATAATAGACAATGACATGATGCTCTATTAAGACACTCTTTGGTGAAAGTCACCGATTTGAAACTCCATGGGAAAAATGATGTGGCCTAGGCTAAGTGTGATCCCCAGGTGATTTTGACGACTTAGAAACCCTTGGGTCGCGGCTATTCAAATCACAAGTTAAGCGAGCTAGTAATCTCAAGACTCATATTATCTAACAAACAAAAAAAACATCAATATACACATACTATTTCTTGAGAAAAATGACCCATTACACATTCTTGAGAAAAATGACCCATTACATATTATTTTATACAAAGGGAAACCCAATTATTAGAGGTTTCTTCATAAGTTCATTATAATTAATTATTATATTTATGAACAGCAATTGTTATGTGATTATGTGTTATTTTATAAATGACCCATTACATATTATTTTATACAAAGGGCAAACCAAGTTTTTAGAGGTTATTTTATAAGTTCGTTATTTTATTTTGTTTATTTATGAATAATGATTATTATGTGACCATGGTTCACGGTCCCCAGATATTGTTGATCGCTATGTCTACAAATTAAATGTACCAGGTAGATCTATCTGAAAGGATCACTTCATGTTGACTCTATCAAGAGCCTAACCCTAAGAGTTTCGAGAGAATTGAACCTGTAACCTCTCAATAACAAAGATACTTTAACAACGAGGACTCGACCAACTGAGCTAACCCTAAAGACTAATTATTAGATGGTATTTTATTATCAATATTATACCTTTTATTTTGTTTTTCCTTTTATTGATAAGTGATGGAATGTATATTGTCATCAATTATTAAAATAAATTAATTATATTCTAAAAATAAATTTATGAAAAGATATTAAACTTTTGAAATCATACATTTGTAATGATTGTTAGTTTTTTATTTATTCTCATAGTTTATATATGTGAGTGTGGAACTCATTATTAAATAAATTTTATTTTATTTTACTCTTATAATAATATATGAATATTAGGAGAAGAGGAAAAAGATGTTTAATTGAAAATTTCAACATCATTTATTAACTTTAAAGGATGATGATGATAATGTAATTTCATATATATATTTCTTTTATGGGAAAAAATCTAGTAATATTATTATTGTATGAAAAGATTATATTAATAAATGCTTTAAGCACTCTAGTTGGTTAGAAGTTCGAGACAATTGTCATAAAAAATGAGAGTATAGTCTACAATCTATAGAGGGTATACTTCAAAAATATTTTGGATATCTAGAAAGATTATGAGAAAATCAACAATAAATATCAATCCATATAAGAGAAAATGCATTCAGTAGTTTATGGTAAAGGTTATTAACTACAAACATACTTAAATGTGTTTTGAATATAGAGCAAAAAATGTAAATGTACTCTGTAAAACCATAGCAGAGGATTTTACTAAATGGAGACAATATTCATGGAAATATTTGGTGGAGGTTCCTTGGGATTTTTCCTTAATTTTCCAGATGCCTCAATCCAATGCTAGTAAAATTTTGGAGAGGTGATCCACTTCTTGGCTCCTTTTGTTATAAACATGATCAAATGAAAGATGAGATAAATTCAATATGCTAATTTTATATTTTGGAAAAGTAGTAGAAGTGCATAATTTTGTAAGGTATAAACACTATTCATCCAATTTATGACCAAGAGTCTCCATATATATGTAGCTCAGGCATTCGTCTTTCAGTAACAAGCTATAATATGAGCTTAAGGGTCATGAGTTCAATGAAATTGTTTGGGGCTAATCCAAGGCCCATTGAGAGAGAGATGGAGTGATTTTTTGAGAGGTATAAAATCTTTCTCACCCCTCCCATAGAAAGGTTTCCTTGTGTTTTCCGTTCAAAAAAGGCCTAAGGGTGTGTTGTAGTGAAAACACAACACACCCATTTTATTCTATCATAATAGACATGGGGACCCTTTTTTGCATTGTATGTAGGCTTTGAGTGTGATTGCTTCATTTCAAGTCTAATTTTCTTTGTATTAACACTTGATTAATTTTTATAGTTTGCCTAAGTTTGATTGTTAATAAAAATTGTAAATAAGTTTTTGTTTTAAACATCTTAGATTAATGAATAAAATAGCTCCCGAGATCAATCTTGTGTTACAACATGTAGAAATGACTCTTTAATAAACAAATAGCGGAACTTTAGGCTATCAAAGTATTCTTTTGAAAACCTTTATAACGAAAGTTCGATGAATATAAAGTGAAAACTAACGCAAATAACACACAACGCATATAATAAAACACTATCGAAGAAATACCCATATCAGAGTCTTTGTTATGAGTCACATTATGAAACTTGTGATAAACCAAATTTCCAATATATGTCCCTCATCTGCTCCCTTATATCAGAGAATCCCTCATATCGAAGTTTTTGTTATGTGTCACCTCTTAAAAGTTCTGATATCATATTTCCCCGATCTCTGATTTTTGCTATGCCAATCCCTCCTATCTCTTATCTCCGATAATCATATTCCCTCGATCTCTGATCTCCTATATTCCCAAACCTTCAATTCTCCAATAAACCCCTCCATATCAGAACTTCCATATCGGAACTTCTTATCGGTTGTCACTACTTTCAACCTCTGATATAGTTATTAAAGGGAGTTGAATATGATATCGCATCCGCTCCATATCGAAGCCGCCCAATATCACAACTATTTCATTTTGGCTCATTTTAAAAGTTCCGATGTCCATTTCTTTGATACCTATTAACATATTCCACTTGTCATTTGCATAAAGGGTCACTAATATATTTATTAAAACTGTTATTTAAATGGTTTTTGGGTTTTATGTTACATATTTTATTTTCAATTTTAGTTAAGTTTAATAATAAGGTTTCGATGAATCGCCCTCTGATTTCAGCCCAGATTACCATCCTCATGTCTGAAGAAGTTAACCAGGTCGCTCCTCTCTCATGCATTAACCCCAATTCCTCTCACAGTAGTGAGCGCTCCTCTGCCAAGAACGCCATGGATGTTAAAAGGGAGACTAAACCGGTTATCCAAGTCGATTCGCCACCCTTAATCCCTCCCCTGGTTGAATGTGATAATTTAGCAATTGAAACCGATACTGGAACCACCGACAAGATGCAGGAGGGCAACGTGTTGGGTGACAAAGAACTGCTCAGTCAGGACGACGCGTGTCTGAAGGCTGAGGAGACACAGGGGGACGAGGGGACAAATGAATAATTGGCACTTTGGTTCGTTCTTTTTGGCTCTCTGGCGGATGCTCCGGAAGCACTACCCAGTTTTGGGTCTCTCCTCGCTGCGACGTATGTTTGGTTCATGGACCCGGGTTCTCAGCTCTATTTCTGGGCTTATATGTTTTCTATCTCTCTCGGTATGCTTGTAAAGCCAGAATTGGCTGTATGTTTTTGAATCTCCTCGGTTTCTACAGTAATGGGGCAGTTTTGTAATGTGAAAGGCTTGCGGGCTCCTGCCCTTGCAGCCGCCACCTTATGTAAAAATATTTTGTTTACCAGTTAATAGAATTAAATGTTACAGAGAAAAAAAAATAATAAGGTTTTGATCTCCTATGTGATTTGTGTAATAGGACATAATGTCGTGCTTAGTCCATGCTTCTAAAGGACCCCTACCATGTGGAAAATACTATTCGAAATTAACTCGATTGTCGTAACGAACTCCATAATAGGCCATGAACAATAAGAGCTAATGGATCCTTCGGCTAAAAACATAGTCAATTGGTTCGATTCGTGTAGTGATTTCCCAAATTTAGCCTGCATTCAACTAAAACAATATGTTTTTAGTCTACTGAAGAAAATATCCAGATTCATTTGTTGAGAGATATAAGGGGGGTTGTTAGCTCTATAAATCCTATATAAATACCCTTGTATTCGATCTTGTAAGGAGGGAGGTCATGGTCCACTCAAGGGGGGTTCTCTGTAGTTGTTTGATTCGTGAAATAGCACTACTATTATGTACAAAAAGGTTGATTATAGAGAAAACAAAGGGTTTATGGCTCTGTTCTCATTGCTTAGCACTACTTAAGGCAATGTGATTATGGGTCTAAGCTACTCCAGGACTGGATATTTTGTAATAACCTTTGGCACTGTTTAATTAATTCTTGTTCTTGTGTACTATTACAAGAACTTAAGATTATTGTCTCACTGTTAAAGTTTCATTTTGGGTTCTGATCTTTATTCTAAACAATATTATGTTTCTTTGATATTATGCATTATTTTTGTGTCTTTGACATTTTACTACTAAAGCTTTGTTAGAGTTGTCTTTGCAGGGCATAATGAGATTGAAATCAATCTTAAGTCATTGAAGTATCATGTGGTGATTGATAACTATTTATTATTCATTTGCAGGCTTATTTTGTTTTCACTTATATTAATTAATGTTAACTACTTCTTTTAATTAATACAAAATCACATGATGAATTATACCAGTCCTTCCCCCTTTTTTAGTTAACTTGCTCTCGAATTAGGAGAGGGTTATCCCATTCTAGCTCGAGATATTAGGATTTCATTTTTTAGATTAGTTTTACATATGCAACTTAGTTTTGCTTTAAGTCCTCTCTTAAAGAGGCAAATAAATCATTTAATTCCGGTTTGATCAACCTTTTTAAATCGATCAAATCTTTGTGTTTATTTACTTCTTTCACTTACATCTTTAAAGATCGATATAAAGGAGATATAATATAGGTGTAAATAGATTATTTATTAGTTTAGCTTATCTTAGTATTATATTAGTTTTAGGTTAGTCTTAGATGGCAGGGTAACTGAACCCATAACCAATCGGAACCACCATCTTCAATGGAAAAGGAACTGCTTTAAGTTCATGACCGGGTGGTCTCCCCTAATGTTGACGACATACATTTTTGCCGATCAACAGGGTGATCTATTTGGACCTGTGTTTCAAAATAACTATTTGGTGGGGATTTAAGATTTGAATGAAAATAAGATTCCTCAGTGGAAAGACTTTGGATGGAGGTTTATTCTCAAAGATAACATGGTTTCATGTAATCTAAATTCCCTAGACAGTAAAGAGTGGAAGAGCCTTACATTTTTTTAGGTGTTAGAGTGTTGCTCCATCATTTTAATGCATCCCTTTTTTGTAAAGTAAGACCATTTATATTACCTTTAAAAAGATTTGTACACATAATTATCACTAAGTATTGGTATGCTACTTGGGAGACCATACCAATAACATAATTTAAAACTTTTATGATTACTTATTCTATATTCTATCGAAATGAAGATAAAACTAGAAGAAAAAATAAACAAGAAATTAATAGACATGCCAATGTCATTGCCATTGTGTGAACTATGCATAAGGTAGCTAGCTCACGTGGACTCCATGCAAGTAGTGAAGAGTCCACCTAAATTGGTGATTGTGGCTCACTTCCACTTTCTGAGATGCCTAAGGTTAATTTTTAGCATGCCAAAGGTGGCATCTCCTTTCTGGATGAGTTTCTAGTTGATTAAAAAATTTAGCCCCACGTACATCAAAGAATCCATAGGTACTTAGACATTGGCTTCCAGTCTGATTTGTTGGTTGTATTCCATGAATAAAAACCCTAGAAAATTTCTAAGAAACTTATAGATGGTAAATGTTCTTCGCAAGAGACAACAAAGAGGGTGTCTAAATCTATTTCTAGCTATCATGTGTCATGATACACAAGCCTTCTCCCATAAATTTATATTATGGCCTCTAAAATTCCCCTACAAGATGAATGCCAGATAGATCATACTTCACCTGACTCCCACACGATAAATTTCAACTACACTAAAACCTCTCACAGGTTGGTCATCATACTTCCCTAAGTGCATTATATGTGCATCCATGCAAGATGCAATTTGGAGGGCATAATGCCACCCTCATTTATGTTGATGGATCTCATAATGATTTTAGGATGAAACCCCTATGTAAGACCCCATTATGGGTACTTTTTAATGCATTATTAATAGAGGAACCTTCCCATAGATATGAGGGCCCATGCAACCCTTGATTTTTTATCTAGAATTCCTTAGAGAATGTGTAGTTAAGGTAAAGACGAGAATTGTTCTCACCCTCCTTACAACATAGGAAACATCTACTAGGGCCTTGGAAGGATTTATTTTACAAGTTATTGAAGGGCCTACAAAATAGGGAAATTATATGGCTCATCAATCCACTCCTAAGAACATAAAATAATGTTTAAACCCACATTTTGGTATATTTTCCTAGCTTAGTGGGTTCTTAGAAGAAATCAATGTGGTTTTAATATTTTATGTTCCTTAACATGTTTATTTTGTGGGATTTACCAAGATGTTGAGTATATTCTAAGAGATGCAACACTGGAGAGATTTTAGGAACATGCTCCCTACAGCAAGAAGACCTAAAATCGACTGGCTCAGGGAATTTAATGCTTCCTCTTGTTGTTGCAAGTTGGATCTTGAATAAGATCCCATTTGTTAGTATTTTTGGAAGGAAATGTAGCCATCCTCTCAATGAGGCTACTCCCCACTTGATGTATAAATAAAAAGCTTGATTTGTCCTAGTAGGGAGGAGTAGAAATCAAAGATTAGGCTTTTTGTATTCTCAAGCAATTTTTGTAGTCTTGTAATATAAAACCATATTTTTAGTTAATGGATGCAGTGCTTTATTATAACTCTTATTATGATTCTTCTTTAAAGACTCTAAGCATCATTGGGTCAGGACCACCCTAGGAGCCTCAAAGCCCTCATGCACTTATGTTGGTATTATGCTTTGCATTTGTCTTTCTTAGCTTCTAAGCTAGCAAGTCTCGAAGTTACAGTCTAATGGTTTTTGTGCATGATTAAGTAGGTGGTTCCTTGATAAATTCTTCATTGTAGGTAATTTATGCCAAATGTCATCAATCATAGCACTTACTAATGTACTTTCAAGTTGCTTTTTATTCCATTTCTTTTGTTGTTATAAATTCTAAAGTTTATTGTTCTACTGCACAATTGATTTTATAGCTACAAGAGACAAACAATATTCAATTTCATGATGATAAATATTGAAACAAGTTGTCTTAAGCCTTTACTAGTTTAATTACATCATTTTCCAGCATTACCGCCTCTTTCCCTCACCTTAGGCTTGCATTCTAACTATTTTACAAGATCGTTGAACTCTTCCTTTAGCGAACAAATAATCTTGTAGCAGCTTGTAAACAATTCCCTTTTCTCACTTAGCTTAGCAATAAACATTTGGTTTTACCTCCTTTGATGTATTACAACACCTATGGGATGTTGATGGTGGAATTTAGAAGTATAGAGACCTCACAAAGTTTCCTATTCGATTACTTTCTAAGTGTTATTTTCTACAACTTAGGTTTTAGATTTTCAGTCATTTATTTCCAACAAGTGTGATTTTTCATTCATTACAAATATAATAGATGCGTGTGTCATTTCCTTACATGCAAATCTACTTTCTTGTAGCATAGTTTAGTTTGACAACTTAACTTGGTCTCTCTTCATCTAACATTCACTCTAGTACCTCTAACTAGTACCTCCTACCTGCTGCACATACAATTTCAACCCTTATTGAGTTTGTATGAACCTCGGGTTGATAAGTAAAGTTGAGACCCTTGGAGGTTGCAACAATTTTGCTGCAATACTAATGGCCATCACTTTTTGGCATTGTTTATGAGGAGGTGTCAAAGTATGTATTGCATTTTTCTTTAGTTGATTCACTCATTTTATTTTGTCTTCTGTAAAAGGAAAACAAATAAAAAAATTAGCATCCTTTTAGAAAATATAAAAACAATTTTATTTTTTTTCAGAATTTCTTTCTTTTATGACTCGCAAAATTAGTATTAAGACAAGAAATTTTCTACCAAAAAATCCCACTTCTACTTTTTAGCTGACTATGAACCTCCCACACTATCCACAGAGACCTTTGGTTCCCTTTTAAGTGAGAAACCAAGGATCTTTGAGGAGCATGTAGGAGGATAAAATGCTTCAAACTCCACAAGTATTGATCTAGGTGGCTCCAATTACACTCAAAATTCAAAAGTAGCTTTGGAAAAGCTCAAAAATAAAAGCTGTGGATTAAAGTGAAACTAAGGTCGGATCAAATATCTCGACGAAATATTTCTAATGACACAAACGACACCTCAATCCGAGTTCGTATGTGAAAGTTATGTCCAGTCAAAGTTTTGGTCAAACTAAGCCCATTAGCAACCACTGACGAGGCGAAAATTTTATACTTCACAGTGACAGTTTCAAGTGGTCGAAAAAGTTGAATTTGTTGCCTACTTGATTTTTCCGGTGACCCTTAAAAATCGATGGATGAATTTTGAATGGTGCTTATGAATAAAACATTTTTTTTATTATTAAAATGGGTGGCATGCCCGGTGGATCTGCCCACCCCCATCCACCGTTAATATATATATTATATATATAGTCAAAGTTTTGGTCAAACTAAACCTACTAATAGCCACTAATGAGGTGACAATTTTGTACTTCATGGTGGCAGTTTCCAACAGTCGGAAAAGGCGAATTTGTTGCCTACTTAATTTTTCTAGTGACCCTTAAAAATCGGTGGATGAATTTTGAAATGGTGGTTATGAATAGAACCATTTTTTTATTAAAATGGGTGGCAGGTCCGATGGACCTGGCCACCCCCATACATCGTTAATATATATATTATATATGGCTTAAGGCCCAATGATTATGCCGTAATTTATGGAGTTGGTGGGGATTGAAACCGCCTAACCCGATGGGTTGGCCCGCCAACAAGCGGCTCCATTAATCATCAACCAAAACGTCCGGGTGTCAACACAACTACCTGCTCAAAACACTAAAAGCGGTTACAAAAAATACAAAGGCCGTGCCTTAATGCAACGATCAATTTTGGCTGTGGGATTTGACCTTAGGTCACATGGCAACCAATGCCTAAACCAGGGACTGACAACCAACCCGCTAGCTAGCAGGGTTTTGTTAAGTCCGCCGACAACACATTATTGAAATGCATAATCGCTCATTCATGGGGGGAGAAAGGAGCATCGAACAAGAAAAACGAGGTCATATGGAACCCTGATGTAGGCACGCAAACCGAGGCAGAACCTTAACGTAGGGAATATTTAGAGAATCTGAAAGATTCCTTCGAGGCTAATTTTTTATAGAGGCTAAAGTATATCAATTTGATACTCTTTTTTTTTAGTTTCATGCGAGTTCAATGGCCTAATCAATTTTCATATATGAGCAACAGATCTTCAATCAACTTGCAGAGAGGAATCTTGAGGAATTTAAAAGATTCCCTTAGGGCCAAATTTTCATAGTGACATACTCATGCCAAGTTTATACTCAAAAGAACTAGAATTTCACAAGGAGTTTGATGGCATGATCATTTTTCATATCTAAGCTATAGATGTTCAGTCAACTTGCAGAGAGGAATATTCATGGAATCTTGAGGAATCTAAAAGATTCCCTAAATGTTGATTTTTAACAGTTTTAGAGCCAGGTTGGATTTATACTCAAATTACTCAATTTTTCGCAAGGAGCGCAATGGTGAAGTCAGATTTGTCATATGAGTATTAGAAATCTAATCAACTAGTGAGAAGGAACCTTTGGGAAATCTTGAGATTCCCGAGGGTTTATATTTCGACGGTGTCAAAAAGGGGTCGAGTTTACAGTGATTTCACACGATTTTGTGCCACGAATTTAATGGTGTAGTTCCTTTCTTTAACAGAGCTATGCATTTTCATGTCATCTCCAAAAATGGAGGTATAAGGTGCCTTCTGTACATGCATGTAATTTGATTTGTGTTGAAGATTAATGAAAGCAACATCCCCACTTTGAGCAGAGCCCAAAGACATAGCCCACACTAGGTGAACTCTGTTATCAACCTATTGTGCTTTTGTTCCTCGTGAGTTCCTTTCATTTCTGTTTATGTTATGTGTATGCATTGTATGGTTACATGCTCTTTTATATGTGATTCTGAATGCATCAATGAAGTAAAAATATATGGATCAAGTTTGGTATCAGAGCAGGTCTTCTGTTGATGAGAATTGCAACTATATGATAACCAGGGGAAAGCTCCAAAAAGGTGAAGGAAAAATTAAGTCCTTTGATCCAAAAGCAGGGCGTGCAACACGAAGAGGGAAAATGGTAGATGAAGATGCTCTGTTGGAGGAAGAGCGAAACTATCGCAAGGACTTCTACACCACAGCAGAAAAAAGTGGAAAAATTATTCGCAGAATATGAGAAGACAATGAAGCAAGAAAATAAAGAATCGAATGATCATGCCTCAGTAAATCATGGAGGTGGAGGAGAAGAGTCCCCTCCCTCTCCGTCCTCTTGTGAAAGTTCTTGTTCTTATTCTTCACATCATTCTAACATGCATTGTAGGAATGCACCTAAAATGCCATTTTTTAAGTTGGACGTCAAGTTTGATTTTCCTATGTTTGTAACAGCCCTGGTGAAAATTCCATGTAATAAAAGTTAAAAAACAATAACCACGGATGAATGGGACACTTGTTCCAAGCTGAATGTTGGGCAAGACATCCTAGGGGGTGTTCATTTGGTTGTTTATGGCTAAGGAAATTGGAAAAGACAATGGTTAAGGATTTGGAAAGGAAAAATGGAATTTTTGGCACAATTATTTATGAGAATAATGGAAATTAGGATAAAAAGGAGGTGAAAGGTCATAGGTTGCATATGAGGAGTAAAATGAAGGAAAATAATGGAAAATGAAGAAAATAGAGGCCTCATTCATAAAAAGGCTTATGAGGATCAGTTGGTAACCCTTTGTCAGTTTAGCTTTGGAGTTCTTTCATTATTCTCTCTCTCTCTCTCTCTCTCTCTCTCTCTCATACTCTTGGGAACTTAGAGTTTTCTTGGAGAACTTTGGCATTGGAGCAAGAAAGGTAAAGAAGAAAAGAGGAAGAAAAGAAATCAAGAAAAGGCAGGATCAAGTAGCTATAGCAGGCTTCATTGCAGGTATTGACTTGGTTGTGTATTTTCCTTGCTAGCTTTTCCATGCATGGGATTGCATGTGTTTCTCTTCTACCATGGCATGGGTTTTTCCAGGTGTGACCATATTTTTAGCCTAGCCTCGCCATTTCCTGATAGCTTGGATGAGATGGGTTCTCTCATTCGGTTTATGTGGGATGGCCAGATTGGATTTGAAGTTGAGTGGGGTGGATCTCTGAATTGACAAACACATGGTGTAGTGGTCTCTGAACTAGACCGAGGATGCAGGAATCCACTGGCCTAGTAACCCTTGAACCAGACTATGGGTTGCAGTAAAGACAAATCATGTGCCCCAGTGGGCCTAGGAATCCTTTCCGGTGAATGGCAGGATATACGGTAAATCCAAGAGGTGGATTTTCTCTCTATTGGGCCTAGTGATTATGGGAAGGAATGCATGGTAAAGCCTGGAGAGTATGTCTTAGTGTAGGGCCTAGTGATCCCTGGATCAGACTGCAAATGCACGGTAAAGCCTGAGAGACCAAGAGGCACTCAAATTCCTCACAGTGTAGGTGGAGAAATCTGGTGGTATCCACATTGATTGGTGTTTTTGATG
Source organism: Pinus taeda (assembly GCA_000404065.3). Lineage (NCBI taxonomy): Eukaryota > Viridiplantae > Streptophyta > Pinopsida > Pinales > Pinaceae > Pinus > Pinus taeda. Next base: position 205,727 of record APFE030963749.1, on the reverse strand, counting down.
TGTTCTATGAGTCCCACATTCATGCTTGGAAGATGGCACGAGGGTGGTTGGCTGAAGAGACACTTGGTTCAGCCAATCTATGGTCGAGTGGAATGTGGTAGCCATCTCCGGTTGGTTCATTGTATTCATTAATGAGAAACTCATTTCCTTGATTTTCATGTGTAAATGTACTGATGTATTTATGGATTTTGATGGATGATATGCTTATTGTATTTTTGTTCCTATTATGTTCATTATGTGGACATTTTATGACAGCAATTATGTTTGGCTTTCATCATGTTTTTACTTGCATATGAATGAATAATGTTTCTATGACCTAATAGATGAATGTGCAGCAAATCACATGAGGGAACAATGGTTTATAGCGATTCTTAGATAAGTATGAGATCCCTACATGTAATTCTGTTGTTTACACCTGTAGGTTGCATGTTGATAATATGCTTGATGAAATTCATGTCATAGCTAGTAGGGATATGGTTAAGGTCTTGTTGAGTTTATTGATTTTGCTTCATTGTTTCCCTATACATTTCTTGATTTCAAGCTTTCATTCCATTCTGGGTAGTGGCCTGGGCTCTGGGCCTGAAAAAGTGGCTTAAATATTGGGGTCACTGGCACACTACTGGCAAGTTTGGTCCACAGTCATTGGCATGTAGGCCTATGAGAGCGAATTTAGGTATCTGGTCACTCCCTTGCCCATATCACGAGAGCGATTATGGCCTCATAGTCCAAAACAACAATGTGACCTAGGGACAGGTTGTCTAAGTGGTTGACTTGTCTCCTGAGGATTCTATTGATGATGTTGGATGACTGTGTGTGATGTTTCGTCGATTCCACTTCCTTAAGGTCACGTAGTAGGTTGAATATGATAATAGTAGCCTCTCATCTCATGTTTACCCCAATTGGCATAGTTACTTGGGTGGATGTGGGAGGAGGGTGTTACAATGTTTAGTGGGCAATCTAATGCAAAAAATCTATATAAATGGATCAAACAAGTTGAAGTGTATTTTCACATACAACGAATCAAAGAGGATGAAGCCAAGATCTAGAATCCCTTCGATTGAGTGGCACTGCTCTCGTCTAATGGGAAGGAAAATTGCAAAAAGATGGTAAGAGTAGTCATAAACTTCTTTCATCTTGGTCTGAGTTCATTTTTGCTTTAAGAGGACAATTTTACCCATTGGGATACATACAAAAATCCATTATGGAATGGAAACATTTGAAACATAGTAAAGGTCAAAATGTTAAGAATTTCACAAATGATTTTAGGAAACAAGCATTAGCATTGAAAGTTATACTAGACACTTCTGAGACACCGATGAAATATATTAGCTCTTTGCATAGTTATTTGCATCATTCATTGTTATTATTTGAACCTAAGACTCTTGATGAAGCTAGTGTGAAGGTTGTACATCTTGAAAGCAGGGGGAAGCATGAGAAAGAAGACTGCCCAAGAGGACAAAAACATCTAAGAGAAAGGAAGCAAAGCCCTCTTATCCTCATTGTGAGAATGAAGGACATGATGAGGAACATTGTTGGAAATTGCATCCAAAATTAAGGCCAAAGAGGAACAACAAAAAAGAGAAGCAGAAGATAGTTGCAACTATGCAACAAGACCAAGAATCTGAATCAAAGGATGATGAGAAGATCACAATTGTAGGATTTGTAGGTGTTGGACCAATTAACCTGGGATCAGACTCACGTGATGAAATGAAGATTGTAGCTCTTGGGATTGTAGAAGATGATCCTATCAACTTGGTTTTTGATTCCAGTGAGGAGACAAAGATTTCAATAGATGTTGTGCCAAAAATAAGGAGGGCACCAAATGTAGCATGGCTTCAAGAACTCGAAGAGATCAACCAAAGAATTCAGGTGAATAATGCATAACTAAAGAGTCTCCTACAAGAAGAAGAGAAGGAGAAACAAAGGTTGCAGCATCAGTTACAAGCCAAGGAGGAGGCATTGGAAAAGTTGCAGCATAACAAGATTGATATAAAAAGTGATTCTTCAATTTCATGTTCTTTTTATGATGATGATTTCGCTACTTTTGAGAAACATACTACAGGAATTGGATCAAAATTGTTGAATAAATGGGGCATCAAGGAAAAGGCCTTGAAATTAATGGCCAAGGTATTGTGAATCCCATCAAGGTGGAGGAATTGCCTCACTACGTAGTTGTAGAAAATTGAATAATTTAACACATATTCAACAGAGATTATCCTGATCATGTACTATTGCGGAAAACATACACAATACATAAGCTCCTCTACGTTGATCATCAATATAGCAGCATCAATAACAATAAAACATCAAGAGCATTCACACATTAACACAGTATGTATCCCGGGGAGAGCATCTCGCTAAAAACCCCAACTATCTGTATATTAATGATTGAGTCATGTAACATTACACAGCATAATACTTCTCACAAGTATCTCCACCTCTGTTACACACAATACAGCTCAGATCTGAATCAATCACTGACTCAAATCTCCTCCGCTGCTTGCCTGCCTCCGCTGCTCAATACCTGCACAAGAATGATGATAATTCCAAGGCAGCCACGTCTTTCCTTGGCTAAATCACGTATTTACAAGCTACAATACGTGCAAACTCATTGGCATACTCAATCCCCTGATTTGTGCAAGATCTGGTGCACAACTATAGTCACAACTGATAGCAATCTGAATCTCTAACACCTGTCCCTGCTGAACTGAACATGCACTGACATGCAACTGAGTTAACTGATGTATTCATTAGTTGTATTATGAGTTAATAACTTGTGAATAATTAATAACTAATTCACCCAACTCATCTCTAGTCTATTCGCCAGTTAGACTAAATACAACCAGTTTAACAAAGCTAAACTGAACACAACTCCATCAACTGCACATCCAGTCCACTAAACTCAACTCACTTGAGTTCTAACTGAAGTCCTGCATGCAAATATTAGTCATCCCATAGGTAACCACGTATTTCCTTCTGGGATCTGCATGTACCACATCCGTAGCTCATCCTGAAGTGCTCCAAGAGAATAAGACAAAGTTTATAGTCTAAATATTATTATGAGCTAATAATATTTGACTGTTCTATATTTAGACTGAGCAGTCACTCCGCTGTGATCTAAAAAATAGAAGTCCATCTATTTTTCCCAACTTGACCAATCATCCATAAACAGCAACCTGCAATCCATATACATGATCCATATGTCTAAAAATAGACATAGTCTAAAAATAGACTTGCGCCAAAAATAGCCTGCGGGCCCACTTAGTGAAGGCGACTCCTTTCCACTAAGCTCCATCATCTTGTTGCATTCTCAACAAGAATTTCTTGTTGCACACTTTTCAACAGACTTTTGGGATATTTGGCAAGTGATACTTCTTTTCAATATGAATTATGGCACCAGAGATTTGCCCACTTACATTACAAAGCATTAACTAGGGTAAGGAATATGGTCACATGTATGCTCAAGTTTAACATGAATCATGAAGGAGTTTGTAAGGGTTGTGCAGCTGAAAAATATACAAAGGGACTATTCCCTTCTGGTGAAAGAAAGACTTTTTATATTCTTCAATTGGTCCATTCAGACATGTCTGGTATATTGCCTGTAACATCATTAGGAGGGTACTCATATTATGCAATCTTTGTGGATGACTACTCACACAAAACATGGATCTATTTCTTGAAGAGAAAGGATGAAGTGTTCAAGTGGTTTGTTATTTCAATGCATTGGTGGAGAACCAAATAGGGAAGAAGATCAAGATGAGGACCAACATTGGAACCGTATATGAATCAAATGAATTCAATGAATTTTCCAAGAGGTTGGCATTAAGAGGGATACAATTGTTCCATACACGCCTAAGAAAAATGATGTTGCTAAAAGGAATAATTAAAAAATTATGGAAGTTACCCGTGTAATGATCTATAATCAAGGTCTACCATAGTTCTTATGGGGAGAAGCTGCCAACATTACCGTATATGTCCAAAATAGGAGCCCGCATCAAGCCTTGGATTTCAAGACACCTGAGGAATTTTTCTTTGCTAAGAAACATGAAGTCTCTCATTTTAGAATCTTTTGTTGTTTGGTATACTTTCATGTGCCTAAAAAGAAAAGGAATAAGTTGGAAGATTCTGGGAAGAACGGTATATTCATTGATTACATTGAAAACTCAAAGGCGTATAAGATCTATTTACTGGTTAAAGAGATGTGGAAGTAAGTTGTGATGTTACCTTTTATGAAGGCATAGCCCTTGGGAAAGCCAGATATCTCCCCATCTTAAGGGAGGAGGATGATTATGTTGCCGAAATACAATATGAACTTCCGATGGATGAGCCTATGCCCGATGTTGATGGTCTGATGGATCTTATTGATCCGCCTCCTGGTGATCCCTCTACCTCAAGGAAAAGACCTCTATGGCTAAAATATACTCTCCAAGATGTTGAAAGACATACTGCTCCAAGAGGTACATTTTGCAAAAGTAAGAAGTCGAACAAGTATCAAGGATATTTGGTTGTTATGAGTACTATTGTTCAAGTTGAACCATGCATGTTCAAAGAAGTCATAAACACAAAGTATGGAAGGATGTGATAAATGAGGAATATGAATCTATCATGAAGAATGATGTTTGGGAGGTGGTGCCTAGACCTAAGGACAAGTTTGTGGTCGCCTCAAAATGGCTTTACAAAATCAAACATGGATTTGATGGAATCGTTGAAGAATTCAAGGCTAGGTTCATTTCTTGTGGCTTCTCTCAAAAGGAAGGAGTGGACTGTGATGAAATATTTGCACTGGGTGCCTAATATACCACTAGCTTATCCATTATTTCTCTCGCTACCAATAAAGGATGGAGCCTACATCAAATGGACGTTAAGATTACTTTCTTGCATGGATCTCTTAAGGAGGAAGTCTACTTGGAACAACCTCTGGGGTTTGAAGTACAAGATAGAAAGACACATGTTTATTGGCTGAAGAAATCCCTCTATGGGTTGAAGCAAGCCCCTAGGGCTTGGTACAAAAGTATTGATAATAATCTTATGAAGTTGAGATTTACGAGTTATGTTGATGCAAACCTATACTTCAAGGTTGAAAAGGAAATGCCTCTTATTTCGGTTCTTTATGTTGATGATCTCTTTCTAACCAGTGTAGACCCTCGCATTTATCAATGCAAGAGGGAGTTGACATCCAAGTTTGAGATGAAGGACCTAGGAATGATGCATTACTTCTTAGGACTGAAGCTACTAGAGAGATGTGGGACGGTGGATAGCAAGTATGTGTCTACTCCAATGGAACTCAACTTCAAGAAGCTATGTGGAAGTGTTGTTGTTCCTGAATTGGCAAACCCTTCCGAATATAAACAACTTGTGGGGGCCCTGATGTTCTTGGTAAACTATCAACTAGACATATGCTTTGTTGTAAATACTTTGAGTCAATTTATGGTTGAGCCTCATCACATGCATTGGATTGCTACTAAGAATCTCTTAATATATCTTTGTGGCACAATCAACTAAGGGCTGAAATACATTGTCGAGAATTTGAGGCTACATGGATATTTCGATGTTGGCTGGGTTAGTAGTGTGGTGGATAGAAAGAGCACATAAGGATGTTGCTTCTCATTGGGATATTTTTCGATTTCTTGGATGAGAAAGAAGCATAAATCAGTTTTTCTAAGCACCGTTGAGGTCGAATACATTGCAGCTAGTATGGCATGTTGTGAAGTTGTTTGATTGAGGAAGCTCTTTCGTGAGCTATTTGAGCATGTGTTGGATACTGCCATTATCTATTGTGATAACCAGAGTGGCATTCACCTTTCATATAATTCTGTGTTCCACGACTGCTCCAACCACATTGATATCTAGTACCACTTTATCTTGGATATGGTACAATGGGGAGTAATAAGGCTCCAACACATTAATACTAATGAGAAGGTTCCTAACATCCTCATGAAGCCTTCGGGGAAGGTCAAGTTCTTAAACTTCTAAGAGAGACTTGGAGTCATGGAAGGACCCTCCCATGAGGGTCCCACTTGAGTTGGACATTGAACTCTAGGAGATCCTGGGGCTTGAGGTACTTCTTGGAGCTATGTGTGAATTTTTAGGGTGAATGATTCACCTTCTACTATAGGTACGTTGTGTACAAGGTGAGTCATTCACCTTCTCCTGTGATACCCTATGATGATATATGACACATAGGGTGAATGGTTCACATTACCCTATGACGGTTGACATGTGTGTAGGGTAATTGGTTCACCTTCCCCTACAATTGAGTAGATATGCATAGGATGAGTGGTTCACCTTCTCCTATGGCATATGGGAAGGATGAGTGGTTCACCTTCTCCTATGGCATATGGGAAGGATGAGTGGTTCACCTTCTCCTATGGCATATGGGAAGGATGAGTGGTTAACCTTCTCCTGCAGATGCCCCAGCATACATCCTACCTATGTAGTCTGAGACTCATGGGAAGTACCTCTCATCTGGCCAATGAGTTGGGAAAAAAAGATAGGGACCATAGCACTACAAATGGATTCATTGTGTATTGTCATACTCCCTATGTCTAGGATGCATGATGTTCAACAACTTGATTACTTGGAGTCAAGTTTTATTGGGATTCTACCCCTGGTTACATGGACTGACTTTTGTTAGTGGAGAGTGGTAAGGTCTTGTGGCTCACTCTCGATCAATTCTTTTTCATTATCTATATCAATGTTCACCAGAGTTGAGATGATATGCATATATGGTAAATGATGTCGAGATGGCATGATTACATATTGGTTGGTTGAATTCTCCCTAGTTGAGAGCGAGTATTAAAGTTCGTAACTAGGGCCAAATTCCACTTTGGACACCTCATTTGATGGAGATAATTATTACATTGAATTCCCCTCTTTGAGAGGACCAAAATTTACCTAAAGATCACCCAAATCAGACAAGGAGAAATGTGTTTTTGAAGTGAATCCCACACACATGTAAATTATCAAGGTCGACCACATCATCATGTAGACTCATGAAGCCCAACCAACATGTCTTTTGACCCTCAATGACTTGCACAAATAAGAAATACCTCCACCCTCATTTGGGACCTCAGACACTCACACATCCTTCTCTCTCCTCGTCTGATTAGTTCGTACTATTTTTCTCACTTGTGTGGCAGAAAGGAGGACGAAATTACAGGGCCGAAAATCTAACGTTTTTCAGTAGTTTGACCAAGGTCTGACTAGCATTGACTTTGACTTTATGGGCACCTTTTCAATTCAATTTTCTGGTAGAATCATTGTCTCAGCAGGCCGCATATATTGGCACAAAAACCAAGGTGATCTGGGCACTTTGACCTACGTTGGCGCATGGTCGACTTCAGGTTGACCAAATTTGACTACAGATTTGTTGATTTTTTGGGTTGAATTTGACCAGCAAAGGAGGTTGAGCTTTACGTCCTTTGACTAAGGTCAAGAAGAGATAATTTGACCATTGATTGTTAACTAGTTACGGTTGATTTGACTGTTGTTGATTGAGAGCAGCATTGCAAATTTGACAAGGTTATTTTGGACAGTGATTTGGCAAGTCAATTTTGACTTTGACTTTGTATTATTGTACTCTCTCTCTTTGTTGTAAATTTGATATTTATAATAAGAATAATTGGTCAAACGGTTTTTCCCTGGAATTCGCCAAATCTGGTGTTCTCTTGTCTTGGCTTGTCTTCTAAATTTTTCTTCATGTTCTATCTACCGTTACTATCAATGTGATGATTAACATGATTACTATTGGAAATTGTCATTGGGTTATCTAAAGGACATTGAAGAAATTGTTGCAAGCATAGAACATACCATTATTAACTAAAATTAACACATAATTTGGTTAAAACTAAGGAAATACTATAAGGTCTTGGTAAGAAGATGAAGGCTCCATAATATGGTTCTTTTGAAGTACTGGAGAAGGTGGGGGAATGTGGATAATTTGAAACTCTACGAGCCTTTAATTGTCGAATCATGAGGAGTAGTAGGGCCTACCTACCATAGAGAAGAAGACATGGCACTAGATGTTCATACAAAGTTAGAAGAATACACAGTGTTGTAGAAAAAAATCTATTACTAGAAGATAGGGGTAGCTTGACCTTTAGCCAAATTGGTTTGAAATGACAACTTTCAGGCAAAGCAAAATGGTACTCTAAGAATAAGGTAGAAGAAAAATTTCCTCACCTCCTCTAGTAAATATTTTAGGGACCAAAAGCCTCCGTAAATGGGGATATATAATTTGGGTTGAATCATCACATCATTTGTTATTTAACTTGATATTTTATACATGGTAAAATTGGAGAAATTGTCTTGTAGGTCCATATTAATGGTAGGTCCCAATTTGGAAAATTCAAGTTCAAAACATTATGGAGGCATCAAATGACATAGTTTTGGTCAAAGTTTAATGAGCATAGCACTGTCGCATGACATTGTTCTACACTTTGATACATTTTCAATGGTCCAAATATCACCTCAATTAGAGCTCATATGCAAAATTTATGCCTCCCATAAGTTGATCTACCTAGTTAATCGCCATGATACGAGTGGATACCACATTAGCCCTTGTTACTCACATATGCAGGGCTAGCCAAATGAAGACTTTGAAGAAGATTCTAGAAGTTATAAAACCTTATCACAGTGAGGAACAATGTCAACTTTGAAACGGGAACTATAAACTCAAAATGAGAACTCTGGCCAAAAAACCCCCAAAAAACATCAAAAACAGTGCTAAAAACATAAAGTGTGTATATTAGAATGATGGTTTTTTTTTTTAAGGTCAATTTTGAACATGTTTTAAAAATGGCAAAGAAAACGAAATTTTCCTGCAAAAAATACCTTGAAAGCGAAAAAGTGATGATACTGGAATGATGATTTTTTTAGGGTCAATTTTAACATTTTTAAAAAATGCTAGTAAAACCGAATTTTTATTTGCCAAAAAAAGTTGTTTATGAGGAAAAAAACACACTAATGTTTTTGGTAGAATAACATTTTTCTTTCCTAAGTATAAATTCAATATGTTTTCAACCATAACATGCTAGATACAAAAGAAATTGGAATTTTTTCAACCATAAAATTAAAAAACCATGACATTATGAACAAATTACATGATTAAATGAATTCAAATGTCATTATTTGTATATTGAATGAAACATGCATTATATCTCTAATTTAATGTTGCAATGTAGATATTCTAAACAATAAAAGTTATCGTAATTAAAACATATAATCCAACAACATAAAAATGACTCATAACTTCTTATTTAACACCATATGGAAATCAAAAATTTTATTTCAAGATACGATGCAAACATAAGTTATATAAACTGTCTTAAACAATTATTCAAAATCACTCATATTTTCTTGCACACCATTAGAATTCACATCCTCAGATGAGTGACTGGACGCTGACGAAGATGTTCCATATTCTTCTCTTTCATCAACTAGTGCCACATCTAAGTCCACATGCATGCCCACCATTTCACATTTCAAAATTCTTCTAGATCTACAACTGGTTTCAGCAAACTCCCATGTTCCTTCTGGTAACAACCTTTTCAGAATCTCTATCATTTTGAAGCGAAGAGTTCCTCTCTTTGTTAAATTGAAGTCATAGCGAAGTATGTCAACATCCTCCAATTTTAATATGTCTGTGCGGCATCGATTTATATTTGTACCCTTTCTTTTTCTCTTTCCGCCATTTTTTGTCAACTACCATCTCTGGCTTATACACACCATTGAATGGGTGTGTATTTTTGGCATACCAATGTACTTCAACACCTGTAACATCCTCATTTTCTATAAATACCTTTATAACTTTAGAAACCCAAAATCGATAGCCATTGGGATCTCCATCTGCTAGCACTACAATCATGCAACCCTCCTTAATATCTTGTATTGAACCCCTGTAAAGGTCTTCCATGGCTTCATATTGTGCACAAGATCTTCTGGAACCAATATACATCTCTTGTTCCTATGCTTGTGAAGAATTAATAATACGTTGAGATTGTTGTTGTTCAACAATGTTTATTTTCTCATGTTCATTAGACACATTTTGTCGCCAAATAAATGGATTTTTCAAAGGTATATCTTCATTTGTTGTTATTGAAATGATATCACTTTGATTATTGAAAAATGACTCCCACCACACTGAATCAGCAATTTCAAAGTACTCATATGTACATCTAATACATTTTTTAATTTCTTCTAGGTAATCAGAATAATTTATATCTCTATTCTGTCTGCGTGCATTATGAACTTCACCAACTAATTGTAATAACAATATTTTTGATGCAAATATTGGATGATCTGGAATGAACTTCAAAAATTCCAAACCTGATGACGGTGCCCATTCTGCAGTTGTTGAATACTTCTTGGCCCATATTAGTGTTTTCCCATCAATTTTTTTGATACGAAATTGATATTGGAAGCTAATGTCATTAAGTTGTTCAATGCATTTCCCCTCACCATGCGATCCCAGAATAAACCTTCACATGTCAACAGTTTCTTCCAACACATCAAAAGTAGGCTCTGGCATGTATGATTTCTTAATACATTCAATTAATGATGGCAAGCTCCCAACTTCCTTCTCCTCAATGTGGACTGAAAAACAACTGAACATCTGATCAATATGGTCATGAGGTGTGCCCAACAAGAAGGAAACCAACCTTTACCTTTTGAAAAAATCTCAATTCAACAAGCATGTTTAGATATCCAAAAACAACATGATTTTTGTTTTCACGGCAAGTGTTGTCCAATTGTAGATACAAAACTTCAGGAATATTACCAAACCAATGAGAAAGCACATCATGAATTATGGTATGGTCAGATTTGCATCATTATGAATATTTGGGGTTGTGAAGTACACCCTTGGCAACATTTTCCCATTGAAGACCATACAACAGACCAAGTGATACTGAAAAAAAATTTCCTCCTGTAAATTTTTGGGTGTGTGAACAAAAGGTGGTAAAAGTGTTTTCCTCTGGTCCATACCATCGATTATCAAACCGAAATATTTATTCATATTATCATAACACTTATTTTATGCTTGTACAACTTTTTCCTTTCACTTGTTTATTGTTCGCGGTGCTCCTGAAGTTCTTTGACAATTGAATCTACACAACATAAAATAAAGCCATTAAGAAATATGTTTTCATAGTTGATGAATATACAATTTTAAATGTTAAAGTTATGAATGCTTACCTCTTTCTGACCCTTCACATTTGTCCCTTTTTTATTTAAGAGAAGCACATGTACTGCAAATCTCCATCCTTGTCTTTTTAGGAATATGAATATTGTTGAATTATTTCTTCCATACCTTCACAAAATATTGATATGTAATAAACCGGCCATGTCCCTCAGCACATTCTACATATTCTTTGTATAAGTTGTAGATTTCTCATCTTGAAAAATTATCTGGAATATGTATTGTCTCTCTATTTGGCATACACTCTCCATGCTTTGAAAATAAATCTTTCATCCATGACATTGCAGTGGTTGATAATGGCCCAAACTATCTTTTATGACATACTTCTGAATAGAATGTGGGATCCTTTTCCAAATTTTCTTGAATTCTCGAGAGACGAAAATTCCCAATCGAACGAAACATTTTGAAAGCCTTTCTACAGATAAATAAAGACCCAATATGATAATCATAACCTGACAATGTAGATTGCATGCACCCAAATAAATATGAATTTTGCATGCTTTTATTCATTGAAAAATATCTCTTCCTGCTCTCTAATGAAAATTTGAAATCCATATGTTTCAAGCAATCTTTTTGACAACATTCACTTGAAATGAGAGCACTGATAGAACTTCTCGTTAGATATTCTGCTCTACCCCTTGTATAACTAGAACATTTTGCATTGATACGAAAAAGTTTTCTCCTACTCCTCGATACAGTATTTCTTGGCAACATCTCCATCATTGGATCATCATTTGTATAAGGATTTTCATCATCATTAAGAGGAATGTTATCTACACTATGATCAGTTGTTCTTTTCAAATACTGACTTGGAGGATATTCTTCATCTTCCCCTTCTTTAGTGCTACTATCATAGTCGTTAGAATTCAGGCTGAATGGAAAATTTGACTCAATGTTTATTGGATATTCTTCCTCATGTGCATTGTCAGTGTTGCTCTCATAGTCCATAGAATTAGGACTACATCAAAAATGTGATTGTTTACTTAGTGAAAATGCTACATCCTATCCTTTGTCACTGCTACCTTTATAGTCATTAGAATTAGGACTAAGTGCATCATCCTGTCCTTCATCACTGTTGCTCTCATAGTCCTTAGAATTAGGACTAGGAGAACACCGTGACACTCCATTCTTTTGAAATTCATCATCACGCTCTTCATCACTGCTACTCTCATAGTCCTTAGAATTAGGACTAAGAGGACACCGTGACACTCCATTCTTTTGAAATTCATCATTACGCTCTTCATCATTGTTGCTCTCATAATCCTTAGAATTAGGACTAAGTGGACACCGTGACACTCCATTCTTTTGAAATTTGTCATCATGCTCTTTAGCACTATGGGTCTCGTAGTCCATTGGATTAGGACTAAGAGGACACCATGACACTCCATTCTTTTAAAAAATTTCATCATACTCTTCATCGCTATTGTTCTCATAGTCCTTAGAATTAGGACTAAGAGGACACTGTGACACTCCATTATTTTGAAACTCATCATCACGCTCTTCATCACTACTGCTCTCATATTCCTTAGAATTAGGACTAAGTGGACACCGTGACACTCCATTCTTTTGAACTTCATAATTATGCTCTTCATCACTGCTGCTCTCATAGTCCTTAGAATTAGGACTAAGTGGACACTGTGACACTCCATTGTTTTGAAATTCGTTATCACACTCTTCATCACTACTACTCTCATAGTCCTTAGAATTAGGAATAAGTGGACACCGTGACACTCCATTCTTTTGAAATTCGTCATCATGCTCTTCAGCACTGCTTCTCTCATATTCCTTAGAATTAAGACTAAGTGGACACTATGACACTCCATTCTTTTGAACTTCATCATCATGCTCTTCATCACTGCTGCTCTCATAGTCCTTAGAATTAGGACTAAGTGGACACTGTGACACTCCATTATTTTGAAATTCATCATCGTGATCTTTATCATTGTTGTTGTCATAGTCCATAGGATAGGACTAAGTGGACACCATGACACTCCATTCTTTTGAAATTCACCATCATGCTCTTCATCGCTGCTGCTATCATAGTCCTTAGAATTATGACTAAGTGGAATCCGTTACTCTTTATTTATTTGAAATTCTCCATCCCCTCTTTCATCAGTGTTGCTCTCATATTCCTTAGGATTAGGACTAAGTGGAAGAATTGACTTTCTATTCATAGTGGAAGAATTCCTGTTATATTCATCAATATGAATAGATTTGTTACGCAATGAAGATGTTGATATTATACAAAGCGAAACTTCACTATCAGGAGAATCCATCCCTTTCAAATAGAAGAGGTTAAATGATACAAATGTAGAGTCTCCTAAATATATTATATAACTTAGAGAATGAAATTTTCGCTCCAAAATATTTCGCCAAAAAATTTCCCTCAAAAATTTTTGTTAGATTTATTTCCCTTCATTATTTTATTCTACAATTTATTGAAAAATGTAAACTAAATCTTTTTATGAAATAAATCTTTAAATTTAAAATTGTAAACTACAACTTTTACCTAAATTATTTTAATAGTTAAAGTATATAATATTTACCAAACAATTGGATTTTTTTTAAATTTTATAATACATTCTAAAAACAAATTAATCCCACATTCACCCCGTTGTAAAACGATTCCATAATATTTGCTTTATCATAGTTTCCTATATCACCATAAAAAAATTCACATGTTAAATTTTTTTTTAAACAAATTAATCCCACATTAACCGTATGGTAAAACATCTCCGTAATTTCACCTATATAATAAATTACATTATCACTATTACTCCCATCACATCAAGGTTTTCTGAGGTTCACTGAAAGACTTGGAGCGAATTTGTGGAGCAGCTACATTGCTACCAACAACATATTCAATGGTGAATTCTCGCAATTGAAAGGTTAGTTAATTTTTTTTCCTTGCAAATTTTAATATTAAATAAGTTTAATGAAGTAGAATTTTTTTTTTTAAATTAGAACTTTTTGTGGGCTAAATTTACCCACTACATCCACTATGAGCATCGTGGACCCGGTAAAGCTCACGACGGCCAAATGAGCCTGGTAATGCTCACAGCGGCCAAACCGGCCTGTAGGTTAGAGGTGATGAGTATGGTTGGTCCGCCAACCCGCAAGGTGGCAGGGCAATTCCAAGAATCGTCCGCCAGCAAGGTGGTAGGGTGATTCCGAGAATCACCCTACCACCCCGTGGGCGGGCGTACTGCTAGGGTCACACAGGGGGAGGTTGCCACAACTTCCCCCCTCCCCCTACGCCACCCCAGTAGCCCGCGCACTCGTGGGGTGGACGAGTGACTCAACAGTCGCCTTGCCACCCCGCGGGCCAGCGGGGTGGCACACGGGGGAGGATCCGAGAATCGCCCGGCCACCCCGCGAGGAGAGCAGGCCGCCAGGGGGTGCGGGGGGGGTGCTGGCAGCAGCCTCCCCCGCGCCACCCCGGCGGCGCCACCTGCTTGTGAGGTGGTCGGGCGATTGCCGCAGCCCCCCCTATCCATCCCAGCGGCCCACCACCCCGCAGACGGGCGGGCCGCTGGGGTGGCGTGGGAGGGGTTGCAAGGAGGGTAGTGGTTGGACCACTATGGTGGGCTAGGGGGCTGGACCCAATGGCTGGCTCAGTTTCCTGCCCAATTTTCAGGGTGAGGCCCCTCCCCTCGTCATCCTAAGATTGCCACAGCCCCCCCTTCGCCACCCCGGCAGCCCACCTACCTGCGGGGTGGCCGGGCGACTCAGTCACCCCACCACCCCGTGGGTGGGCGGGCCATCGGGGTGGCACGGGGGGACTACCTGCCCGCGAGGTGGTAAGGCAATTCCGAGAATCGCCCTGTCATCCCACGAGCGGGTGGGGTGGCGCGGGAGGGGTTGGGCGGAGAGAAATGGTTGGGTTGCTATGGTGGGCTAGGGGGCTGGACCCAATAGCTGGCTCGGTTGCCCGGACGATTTTCGGGGTGCGGCAGCAGGGCGATGTATTTTTTAATTTTTTTTTGAAATTGTTGTTAATTTAAGTTAATATGTTTTCGTCATTTACTGATTTATGTGTTTCTTTTTTCAGGAAAATGGCATCAAAGAATATTTTTGTGAATCTTTCTGGACCAAAGACTCTTAAAGGTGGATCTTCAAAAAACATTGGTGAACGAACTCCACCTGAGCTAATGGCTACAAATCTTTCAAGTGCCTCAACTGATAAGAAGATAATTTCATACTAGAAGAAATCAAAAAAAGTGAAACTTTCATCAAGAATCTGGTATGTGAAAGAAAGAGAAAGCCAAAATGTGAATATATATCTATATATTGATATACCGAATGATAATGGAATTTATGATGTGATGGGAAGAGTCATAGACATGTGTTCAGTACTAGACAGTAAAGTTGTTTACATACTTACAAAATTGCCAAAGTCACATGAAAGGATTAAATATCAGTTATCATATTCATTGTATGACACGAGAGAGGTATCTACAAAGTTGTGTAAACAAATTGTAAATGAGAAAAAACAAAATATCGTAAATATTTTTATTTATATTTGTGTTTTGCGTTCTTGTAACTGTCTCACTATATTTTTTTAACTTTGTTTTTATTGACATATGATATCTTGTTTAGCAAAATTTTATTGAAAGTTGTTCCATTAGGTTGGGAGGCATTCATTTCATAGAGCATGATATTATGAAAGTTGTCAGCAGTTTCTAATCAATGTCAGAAGATGATATGGAAACAAGCAAAATGTAGTAATTGATGACGCTACAAAACTACATCCAAGGGATCAGAAAAAATGCCTCTAGTGGATAAATCTAGCAAGGGTAGACAAGTTACTTTTGAAGACGATGAAGTTGAAACTGATAGTGAAGAATATGTTGTCATTACTGAAGATGACAATGGAACTGAGAAGAGTCGTAAAAGACCAAAAGTAACAATACCCAAGAATAAATCTGTTGCAGTTAATGATGAGAATGTTATGAAGAAGAAACGTAAAGTTGAAGATTTTGAAGTAGTCATTACCAACAGTCAAGAACCTAGTGAAACTTCAAAAGAAAATAGGTAAATCATTACACCAAGAGCTGATTTAGAGGATGGCATTATCAAAACAAAACAAAATGCCATTCGATAGAATTTGACAAAGAGAAACTTAATTGAGGGTGCTCGTACATTTCAGCTTAATGTCAGACAAATCTATAAGGCAAGTGAAGGACAATGTCACTATCAAGTTAGAAAGCCACATCATCTACATGTTCACAACTTGAAGACATTGATGAGGTACAATCCATATGCTCATGTGGTTAGTTATGTGCTTCTTGTTGATCCAGTTCAAGTTCCCAACAAATAAGCATTTGATAAGTGAAAATGTTTTGAATATAATTATTATGTGCTTGGGGGGTACCATTCTGTAGAAGCTCAAAGACAATTGATGGAGGAATATCCCAATAACTCATGTTTTGAAACAATGAAATGTATCACTTATGTTGGTTTATTAGAAGCAAAGTTAGTGGCATGGGATCATAATTCAGATAATGAATATAGGATGTCTATGACTTTCATCCAAAGGCTTAGATTTATTCATAGTGAAATTGAAGAAAAATGTGGTGGGGATAAGATAAATGTTATTGCAGATTTCCGAAATGAATGTTGTATGGAAATAGGTTATTCAATTGAAGAGAAAATCAATTCAAAAAGTGGCAAAGGCAGCAAATTTAGTGATTTATTCAGAGGTGTTGATAACATTTTCCAGTTGGCATTTAGAACTAGAGAGATATGGGAGTTGATTAATGAGATTTTTAGCATGTGGGAAAAAAATTGGCATTAAAAACCAGAAGGTCAAAAATTCTAAGCCATTGATATGTAGCAACAGTAAATCAGGTCCTAAAATGAAGCAGCTTCGAGAAGATATGACTATCACACCTTGAAGAGCATTGCAAGGAGTGAAGAATGAAAAAATTGTCAAAGAAATATTATCTCGTGTGAGGTCATGGGAATTACCATTAGAAGAAATGTCTGAGAAATCTCAAAAGTAAGTTTGTTGAATTATTTTTTTATTTCTAGATTATAATTTTCTTTTAGATATAACATATTGTTCTTGGTAGTATTTTTTATACATATCATTATATTAATTTCTTTTATTTTATCTATGCAGCCACAAAGTTTACATGAAAATTCAAGAACAAATAGTTAAATTATTGAATGAAGATAGTTGGGATGATGTTGTACGCAACTATCGAAATTCAAGTTCTACATCAACATTAAAAGTTTTTTATCTTGCATTTCAAAAGGTGTGTTGATTTATACATTCATTTTTATTCATTTGTGTACTATTTTTAATTTATAACTTACACATATATTTGATTATTTTATAAAAGATGAAGAAAGATGATAATGGGGCACCAGATAGTTTCAAAACCTTTATTGAAAAAATAAAGATGGAGAGACTGAAGAAGCAACGTATTAAGAATGTTGAACTTGATCCAACTCTTACTCATTTCATTTGGAATGGGTTAAACACTATTCAATATCAAGTAATACAAGGTGACTGTGAAGACATTGCTAAACTCATACCTAAAAGCGATTATGCCCTAGTTATTGCAGATATTACCCATGGTTTCAATATTCCAAACACTGACTATGATAGTGACCCTTATACTTATCAAGCTCTTAGTAAAGTGGTTGCGGAATTTCTAGAAGTCACATCATCACCATTATGGAGATTTGTGACATTTCATTCAGACACACAATTGGCAATGTTATTGTCAAGCTTCAAGGGGAAAACAAATTCAAGGATGCAACTTACATGGTAAGACGTTTTAAAATGTATATTTGATTATGTTGAAAAATTCATTTATGTACAAGTTAATTGAAATTTTACTATTTTCATGTTACAGGCAAAAGTCAAATCTTCTTAACCGTGAAGATCAACTATTTATAAATGATTGTGAGTTCATCCATATGATAGTTGGGCAAAAGATGATAGCTATATGTCTTGACTTTAATCGGGTAGATGGAAAGAGTCATAGCCAAATACTGACTTATGATGTTGTTGTGAGAAATTAACATATGAAGACAAAGAAGCAAAAGGAGGAGATAGTTAACATTTATCAAAAACCACAGTTATTGATTAACTATCTTATAGACATATGTTCAAATGAAGGAGATTGGGTTCTGGATTTATTTTTTGGCTCATGTAAGTTTTATTATATGGAATTGAATTTCAATATGTTATTTCTTAATTAATATGTCATTGTACTAATTTACTTCATTATCTCTTTTGTGCTTGATAATTAGGTACAACACTAGCATGCTGCCTTCAAAAAAGAAGACATTGCATTGCAAGTGAAAAAGATCCAATATAGTGCAATTTCATTCAACAAAGAATTAATGCTCTTCAATTTCTTCCACGTGCAATGCAAGAGATTGGGTTGAAGAAAAGGGACTTTAATGAATCGCGTGTGGCAAAAAAGGCAAAGGAACCTCAACCACCATTACACAGAATGATTGGAAAGGCATACATTGGGAGATTTATAGACATCAAAGATCCATTAGAAGAGGAAAATGAGCAAAATGAAGCGGAAAATATTGTGGAAAAAGACAATGATGAAACTCTAGAGGACGAAGAGTTTGGATTACATAACATTGTTGATTAAATTTAAGTAAAGCTTGGAAATCAAGCTTATTTTTTGTAACTATTAATTAGTTATACTTGTAATGTTTTGACTTTGACATTTTATGAAAAGAATATACACTCAATTAAGGTTGTTATGTATTCAATATTTGTATTATGTGATTTTCGCATTAATTTTTAAGTTAATCATTATTTTTTTTTAAATGATTATTATTATTATTTTGACATGAAATTCAAAAAAAAAAACTAACTATTATTTAACCATTTTTAGTTAAAAATTTCCTATAAAAATTGTGATTTTGACATGTCATCTCTAGCAAAAATTTACAAAAGAAATATCAAAACGTGTAGTTTTTTAGTTATATTTATGTTAAAAATGGTTTTTTTTGTCAATTGTTAAAAATTATTGTTTTTTAGAGACAATTATTTCATTTCGATTGAAATATTAATTAACGATGTATAAATATGTAGAATATTGAAAATTCAAAATATCGACCTTCTTCTTTAAATATGAAAAACAATAAAAACCTCACTACACAAAATAAAAAATTTAAAGTAAAAACAAGAAAATATGAAGAAGAAGACCACTTAAAAAATTATTAAATTTAGAAAATAGTTATTTACATTTCATACATTAGAAAATTTAAAGTAAAAAATAGGTCTTTTAAAAAAAGGACTTGATGCAAAATTACCACTTTTTTAAATCAGCATGAAAATCACTACCATTCTAAAACGTAATGTACATAAAAAAAATTAAAGAGGCAAAGACTATGCTCTAAAAAAACATGTGTGTTCTGCATCACCCCTTTTCAAAATCGGGTCACTTTTTTACCATCTCTACAAAACGGTAACAATATCAATTCTCGTTTCAAAGTTTACATTGTTAATGAATAAACTTCTAAGCTACAACAATTATATGCAAAACAAGATAACTAATCTAGACCTTTTTCCAAGAAATCATAAATAAGAAATCATCAACATAGTGTTTTTGGGTTATGATTGTAGATTCCTCTAGTCAAGTTCCCATGAGAGAGATGAGATAGAGGCAAGAGACACATGATTTTTTATTATATTATAATAAAATGAAGCAACTAGAAAACATTTTAAGCTAAAAAAGAACATCAATACACAAGAGGGACCTAAGCTAGTGGGGTTGGGCCCAAACCCAAGAGCTTTAGCCCTTTGAACTAAGTCAGTGATAGATCAATGAGAAACTTCACATTATCATTGCAGAAATGTCAAATACATCACATAATAAGTAAAAAATAGTAGTCACAAGTGCTTGAGCTCAATATATTCTTAGTTGAAAACAAAGTTTGAATCTTAATGACCTCTCTCGCATGTTTATTTATACAAAAGGGTAGCTACTAACAACTCCCTAGAAAATAAATATATTTTTCTCCCGAGACTCGAGAAAGGTGGATCTAGATCTTCCTTGAATTGCACTGGCTTGGCTGCCAATGACCTTATCCTACTTGGCTACCTATGACTTTGAGTTAATGAGAGATAAAGTGGTGATCTTGGCTAATTGAAGGAGTTAAGGAGGTGGATAACCTCTTAGAATATCTCCCTGTTGTCTACTCTGATCTCCTACATTGAAATTATCTCAAAATTGCTCCAATTCCTACATTTAAGCCATATTAGGCTACATGACATAGCAACACATCTTTCACCCCTCTCACTAAGCATAATATAACAAAAATTGTAAACCAATGTGAGAAAGAGATAATTTGAAAGTTGGAGGATGGCATTATGGCCCTTATGATATACCTATTGATGAGCCTCATCAATTGTGACATTGGAATGGTACATAAATTTGTCCCTTAAACATTAATTAATGTTTTAAACCCAAGGAATTATAAATCCAAGGGAATAATATTAAACCAAAGTGATTAACAAACTGAATTGATTAATATAAAAACCAAAGGGATTAATATTATAAACCATAGGATAAATTTGATTGACTATATTAGGGATTATAATATTTATACAATAGTACATGTTAACTATGGTTTACTATTGTTGACATGGTCAACTATAGTCAGCATGGGCATCATAGTTAACAATAGTCAACATGACTACCATGGTTAACCATACTTACCTCTGGAATCATGGTCTTTCTATAAGTGACCTATAGTGAACCATAGTGGATGGTCAACGTGACCATGGAGGCTCATAGTGGATGGCTAGGGTGAACAACATTATTCCAGGGATTTATAATATTAATCATAGGGTTTATAATCATATGGTTTAATATATTAAACTTTGTTTTAATATATAAATCTAAGGTTTATAATCTTAGGGTTTATAATAATACCCTTATGATTTATTATATTTGGTTTTATAATGTTAGGGTTTTTTATTAGCGTTTAATATTGTGACATTGGAATGGTACAAAAATCTATCCAATGTCACATTTCAACAAACATTGTCTCAATGCGATAATCAATCTTACAATTATTGTCGCAATGTTACATTACATTGTAATTTTTGAACATCGTAGTGTGACATTACAAAATTGGTGTTTTATATTAGGGTTTTATATAGGGTTTATAATTTATAATAGTGAGGCTTAATATTCTGGTTTATAATATTAATCTTAAGGTTTATTATATTGGGTTTTTAAAATCAATCATGGTCAATCATGGTCAATCATGGTCAACCATGATCTAACATCGCATTCTAACAAATATTATCTCGATATGAAAATCAGTCATGCTCAATCATGATCAACCATGGTCTAACGTCACATTGTGAAAATGATTGTCTCAATATGAAAAAAATCAACCAACGTCAACCATATTTATTTTAGGGTTTATAATATTTATCTTAGAGCTTATATACATTGGGTTTATAATATTAATCCCTTGAGTTTAATACTACTCCTTTGGATTTACAATCCCTTGGGGTTTTAGTATTAATCCCTTGGGTTTATTATTCCCTTAGGTTTATAATATGAATCCCTTGGTTTTATTAATCTTTGGGTTCATATTCCTAGAGTATAATATTATTCATAGGATTTATAATATTAATCCTAGGGTTTAATATAAATCCCTTGGGTTTATAATAATGGTTAACAATGGTCAACCATGGTCCAACGTCACATTGTGACAAATATTGTCTCAATATGAAAGTCAACCAAGCTCATCCATTATTAATCATTGTTAACTATGGTCAATAATGCTCAACCATGGTCCAATGTCATATTGTGATAGTGATTGTCTCAATGTGAAAATTAACCATGGTAAAGCATAGTCAACCATGGTCCTACATCTCATTTTTCAAATATTGCTTCAATACGAAAATCATCCATGCTCAACCATTGTCAACCATGGTCAATCATGGTCAACCATGGTCCAATGTCACATTATAACAAGGGTTGTCTCAATATGAAAATCAACCATGGTTAAGCATGGTCCAACATCGCACTTTCACAAAGATTGTCTCAATATGAAAATCAATCATGGCCAACCATAGTCTAATGTCGCATTATGACAAAGATTGTCTCAATATGAAAATAAACCATGGTCATCCATTGTCCAATGTCACATTATGACAAGTATTTTCTCAATATGAAAATCAACCATGGTCAACCATGTTTATTTAAGGGTTTATAATATTTTTCTTAGGGCTCATGTACCTTGGGATTAATATTATTCCCTTGGGTTCTTAGCATTGTCAACCATTATCAACTCTAGTCAATAATGCTTAACCATGGTCCAGTGTCACATTGTGACAGAGATTGTCTCAATATGAAAATCAACCATGGTCAAGCATAGCCAACCATGCTCCTACGCTGCATTGTAATAAATATTGTCTCAATGTGGAAATTAACCACACTCAACCATTGTCAACCATCATCAACCATGGTCAATCATGGTCAACCATGGTCCAATGTCACGTTGTGACAAAGATTGTCTCAAAATGAAAATCA
Organism: Pinus taeda; assembly: GCA_000404065.3. Taxonomy (NCBI): domain Eukaryota; kingdom Viridiplantae; phylum Streptophyta; class Pinopsida; order Pinales; family Pinaceae; genus Pinus; species Pinus taeda. The sequence continues at coordinate 182,993 of APFE030963749.1, read as the reverse complement.
ACCATGGTCATGCATTGTGAACCATGGTCCAACATCACATTGTGACAAAGATTGTCTCAATATGAAAATCAATCATGGTAAACCATGGTCCACCATAGTCCAATGTTGCATTGTGACAAATATTGTCTCAATATGAAAAAAAACCATGGTCAACCATAGTCAACCATGTTTGTTTTACCGTTTATAATATTTATCACAGGGTTTATATACCTTGGTTTATAATATTTATCTTAGGGTTTATCATGGGATTTTCTCAATATGAAGCATGGTCCAATGTCTCATTGTGACAAAGATTGTCTTGATATGAAAATCAATCAAAGTCAAACTTGGTCGTCCATGGTCCATTGTGACAATGATTATCTTAATGTGAAAATCAACCATGGTAAACCATGGTCAACCATGTTTATTTAAGGGTTTATAATATTTATCTTATGGTTTATATACCTTGGGTTTATATGATTCCCTTGGGTTTAATATTATTCCCTTGGGTTTATAATCCTTTGGGTTTTTAGTATTAATCTTATGGATTTATAATATCAATCATGGTCAACCATGTCAATCAAGGTCAACCATGGTTTGTAAAATTAATCATGGTTAATCGTGGTCAATCATGGTCCAATATTGCATTGTGACAAAGATTGTCTAAATATGAAAATCAATCATGGTCCAACATCACATTGTGACAAAGGTTGTCTCGATATGAAAATCAATCATGCTCAACCATGGTAAACCATATTTATTTTAGGGTTTATAATATTTATCTTAGGGTTTATATGCCTTGGGTTTATAATATTAATTCCTTGGGTTAATATTATTCCCTTGGGATTTTAGTATTAATCCCTTGGATTTATTTTTTTCGTTTGGGTTTATAATATGAATCCATTGGGTTTATTAATCTAAGGGTTCATATTCATAGGGTACAATATTATTCATAGGGTTTATAATATTAATCCTATGGTTTAACAAATCCATTGGGTTTATAATCATGGTCCGACACCATATTGTGACAAATATGGTCTTAATATGAAAATCTACCATGCTCAATCATTGTCAATCATCATCAACCATGGTCTATGGTGGTCAACCATGGTCCAATGTCACATTGTGACAGATATTGTCTCAATATGAAAATCAGCGATGGTCTAACGTCACATTATGACAAATATTGTCTCAATATGAAAATCAACCATGCTTACTCATTGTCAACTATTTTCAACCATGGTCAATCATGGTCGACCATGGTTCAATGTCACTTTGTGATAGAGATTATCTTAATATAAAAATCAACTACGGTCAACCATGGTAAACCACTGTCCAATGTCACACTGTGATAAAGATTTTCTCCATATGAAAATCAACCATAGCCAACCATTCTCAACCCTAGTCAACCATGCTCAATCATGGTAAACCACGGTCAAACATGTTCCAACATTGCATTGTGATAAATATTGTCTCAATATGAAAATTAACCACGGTCACATTGTGACAAAGATTGTCTCATGGTCAAATGTCATATTGTGACAACCATGGTCAACCATGGTTAACCATGCTCCAACGTCGCACTATGACAAATATTGTCTCAATATGAATTTCAACCATGGTTAACCATGGTCCAGCATCACATTGTGACAAAGATTCTCTCAATATGAAAATTAATCATGGCCAACCATGTTCAACCATGGTCCAATGTTGCATTGTGACAAATATTGTCTCAATATGAAAGCCAACCATGGTAAACCATGTTTGTTTTAGGGTTTATAATGCTTATCTTAGGGTTTATATACCTTGGTTTTACAATATTAATCCCTTGGGTTTATTAGTGCCTTGAGTTTATAATATTAATCCATTGGGTTTATTAGTGTCTTAGGTTTATAATATCAATCCCTTGGGTTTATTAATCTAAGGGTTCATATTCCTAGTGTATAATATTATTGATAGGGTTTATATTATTA
>APFE030963749.1:169027-180248 GCA_000404065.3 Pinus taeda | reverse complement strand
AATGATTTCGAAAACAATATTTTAAAGTTTAATAAAGTCAATCATTTCAAAAATGAGTTTTACAAAATAAAAATAAAAATAAAAGATCTCATCAAAATAAAAATAAAAGATGTTAGATCAAAGACTTTTGTGATCCATAATTTAGAAAATAGTCTTTTGGATTAATCACATTGTAAGGATTGGGTCGATGTTTCGAACCAACTAATGTGATTCACCCTCAGGACAAGGTGAGAAATCAATCGATCATGGAGAATAAATAGTATGGATGCATCATAGTACAGTGTTAGCCATTCAATGGACAAAAACTGGAAGTAAATATGCATCCCTACACCTTTTTTGAAATGTCAGAATGGATTTCTCCTTAGCAACCTATAGTCTAGCTCGCTCAAATTGACGAGCCTTGTTAGCCATTCCCTTTCGGTGAAGGGTAATAATGTTAGATCGAAGACTTTTGTGATCCGTAATTTAGAAAACAGTCTTTCAGATTAATCACATTGTAAGTTTTGAACCAACTAATGTGGTTCATCCTCAGGACAAGGTGAGAAATCAATCGATCAGAGAGAATAAATAGTATGGATGCATCATAGTAAAATGTTAGCCATTTAGTGGGAAAACGTTGGAACTAATGATGCATCCCTACACCTTTTGAGAAACATTAGATCAGATTTCTTCTTAGCAACCTGCAGTCTAGCCTGCTCAAATTGACGAGCCTTGTTAGCCATTCCCTTTCTGTGAAGGGTAATAATGTTAGACGTTTTGAACCAACTAATGTGGTTCATCCTCAGGACAAGGTGAGAAATCAATCGATTAGAGAGAATAAATAGTATGGATGCATCATAGTATAGTGTTAGCCATTCAGCAGGAAAACGCTGGAACTAATGATGCATCCCTACACCTTTTGAGAAACATTAGATCGGATTTCTTCTTAGCAACTTGCAGTCTAGCCCACTTAAATTGACGAGACTTGTCAGCCATTCCCTTTCCGTGAAGGGTAATAATGTTAGATCGAAGACTTTTGTGATCCATAATTTAGAAAATAGTCTTTTGGATTAATCACACTGTAAGGATTTGGTTGACGTTTCAAACCAACTAATGTGGTTCATCCTCAGGACAAGGTGAGAAATCAAACGATCAGAGAGAATAAATAGTACGGATGCATCATAGTACAGTGTTAGCCATTCAGCAAGATAACAATGGAACTAATGATGCATCCCTACACCTTTTGAGAAATGTAAAATCAAATTTCTTCTTAGTTACCTATATTCTAGCCTGCTCAAATTGAAGAGCCTTGTCAGCCATTCCTTTTCTGTGAAGGGTAATAATGTTAGATTGAAGACTTTTGTGCTCCATAATCTAGAAAATAGTCTTTCTAATTAATCACATTGTAAGGATGGGGTCGACATTTCGAACCAACTAATGTGGTTCATCCTCAGGACAAGGTGAGAAATCAATCGATCAAAGAGAATAAATAGTATGGATGCATCATAGTACAACGTTAGCCATTCATCAGGCAAACACTAGAATTAATGATGCATCCCTACACCTTTTGACAAATGTTAGATTGGATTTCTTCTTAGCAACCTCCAGTCTAGCCTGCTCAAATTGACGAGTCTTGTCAACCATTCCCTTTCCGTGAAGGGTAATAATGTTAGATCGAAGACTTTTGTGATCCATAATTTACAAAACAATCTTTCAGATTAATCACATTGTAAGGATTGGGTCGACGTTTCGAACCAACTAATGTGATTCATCCTCATGAAAAGGTGAGAAATCAATCGATCAGAGAGAATAAATAGTATGGATGCATCATAGTACAGTGTTAGTCATTCAACGGGCAAACACTGGAACTAATGATGCATCCCTACACCTTTTGAGAAACATCAGATCGGATTTCTTCTTAACAACCTACAGTCTAGCCCACTCAAATTGACGAGCCTTGTCAGCCATTCCCTTTCTGTAAAGGGTAATAATGTTAGATCGTATACTTTTGTGATCCATAATTTAGAAATCTTTCGAATTAATGACATTGTAAGGATTGGGTCAACGTTTCGAACCATAGGTTATATTGAATATCTATATTTATTAATAAAATTAAGAAAAAAATTAAAACAAATTTCTTTTTAGAAGATAATTCTTTTTGCATAGTATCTCAAAATTATTATATATAAATTAAAAAAAATTGAAATGATGTTATATATATATAATAATCGAAAATTGAAATTAAAATTGAATGATAGTTATAATATATATATATATATATATATATATAGTATATTTATATATATATATATATAGATATATATAATTGAATTGAAATTAAAATTAATAACACAATAGTTTTTTTCCGCTGAAAAAAAAGTCCAAAACCTTTATATTGAGATATAAAAGAGAGTTTTCCAAAATTTACAGCCAAACTGTTGGCACAAGTAAACTGTTACATCTCAACAAAACTGGAGCTTTTCTTCTTCTAAAAGAAACCATAAGATTCTGCCTCCCTGACGGAGGTACTAGACGCCACGCAGGGTAGAGAAAAGAGTAACATTTTCTAGGGTCTCCTTCGTTGAAGGAAAACAACCCCACATATACAAAAAAATTGGCCGGATATATAAGTTATTTACAGAAACCATATAAAAGTCTGAATGTTTCTGGGAACTGAATAAAAACTAGTTTTGAAAAATATATACAGAGAATAAAAAAACATAATTATAATGCCGCGAAAACAACTGTCAAAAATGATAATGTAAACTGGATGTCAAAGATGCTGAGAGTAAGGAGGCAGGTCTGATCTATAAATCTGCCCCTGTCTGTTTTCTTCTACTGTCCAGCAGCCCAAAACCTGTTGTAGACCTGCCTTAGATAACTGGTCTGCTTCCTCATTCCTGTCCCTGTAAATATGGCATAGTGAAAACCTGTTAAAGAAAATCTTTAGAGATATAATTTCATCAACATAGTCCTCAAAATCTGATTTTAACAAGAAGCTTTTCCATTGATCCAGTTAATAACGTTTAGTGAGTCCCCGAAAATCTGAATAGATTTTATATTTCTGTGATGAAGCCAACATAGAAGAAGGCGCAAGGCCGAGAGCTCTGCAAAGTTGTTTGTGCCGGAACCCAACCCAACAGAAGCTTTTAATGAATGATCTGGGTTGATGTGAATGCAAATGCCTGCTCCAGCCTTGTTGTTTTGTGAAGCCCCATCAAAATACCCAACAGGGATACCCTCCTGTATCATGCTAGAATTGTGTTTTGTTTTGGGGACTTTATCTTCTGGGGGGGGGCAACGCATTGTAAATGGCAATGATATTAATGGCAATAACAGGAGGAGGAATGTCCTTGTCTTGGAAAAGACTCTTATTTCTAGACAGCAAGACACCCCAAGCGAAGATAAGGGGCAAATTCCTCATATTCCCCTCCGGATAAGAATGCCACCATTTCGTCCAAGACACCTCCAATGGATCGGGACCCCACTGAGCTTTTGTCTTAAGAAGTAGCCTGACCTCCTCCCATATCTTCCTTGTGACCGTACAGGTATTGAAAAGATGGTTGATAGTTTCTTCATCTGATTTGCATAGTGGCCAACGTCCGGGGCCAGCTAAGAATCTAGCCTGTAGAATTTCCCAAGTAGGAACCTTCCTTTTCATAATGCACCAAAAAAAGAGCCTCGCCTTGGCAGGACATTTGAGTTTCCAGATATCTTTGGCCCACCAATCCGGGCGACCCTAGCCTTTCTTACCCATAAGAAAGGTATAACCATCTTTTGGGGAATACTCCCTAGATTTGCTTTGTGCCCACATCAAACAGTCTGGTTCATCTTTAATCCTGACATTGGTTCTTTGAAGCTCTTTGATGAAACCCTCCCATTCGTTTTTCCATCTTGCATTAATCCCTAAATCTTCCTCGTTCTTCCAAGCCTGTCCCCAGATAGTAGATTGTCCAACTCTTTCCACCTGGTTTAATGTCAGAATACCTTTTGTATCGAGGTGTCTAAGAAGTCCTGGAGATAAAGCAAAAGCATCATTGCATCCAACCCATGGATCTCTGCCAATCCTGATCTGTTTACCATCTCCCACTTTCCAGGCTAAGCCTTGTTCAATAACTGAGAAAGCCTCCACCGTAGCCTTCCAAATTGCTGAAGAATTTTTTGCCTTCTTGTTTTGACTCCGAATCCATTCATCTATGGGGATAGGGTCAATGTACTTTCTTTTGACCACTCTGGTCCACAGGTTTTCCATTGATATAAGACGCCATCCAGATTTGGCAGCTAAGGAGATGTTGAAGTCAGGGGATCTTTTTATTCCCCAACCACCCCATTCTTTTGGTCTAGCCACTTTGTCCCAAGCTACCCAGGGCAAGCCCGAAGATTCCTTTGATCCCGACCATAGGAATCTGCAGCATATTCTTCGAATTTTCTCCATCACGCCTTTAGGGATCCAAGTCAGAGCAGCCCAGTAAACTGGAATGGCTGACAAGACAGATTTGATAAGGGTCAATCTGCCAGCTCTGGACAGCCATCTAAAGCTCCAATGGGAGATTCTGGATTCAATGTTTGCAATTAACCAGTTCCAATCCACTTTCCTGTATACAGCAGGCTTTAGCCAAAAACCCAAGTATTTGAAAGGATCTTCCAGAGATTGGGAAGGAAAAGGAAAGAGATTTTTCATTCTATCTCTTTCTCTTCTTTCAAAATCTGCAAAACAGACTTGGGATTTTCCAGTGTTTATTTGCATACTAGTGGCTTTTAGAAAAAGATCAAAAATACATTTAAACTCCTTTAATTCATTATGGCTACCATTTGTAAAAATCAGGATATCATCAACGAAAAGAAGGTGTGTGATGTATAGGTTAATAGCAACCTCAATACCTTTTACCTTTTCCTCACTTCTGGCTTTGTGAATCAGTCTACTTAATCCTTCCGCCACAAGGAGGAACAAAAGAGGAGATAAGGAGCACCCTTGTCTGAGACCTCTCTAGCTGTTAAAGAAGGAAGAGGCAGCACCATTGATCAAAACAGCAAAGCTGACATTTGTGATGCAGCCCATGATCTAGCTGACAAAGGGGTAGCTGAATCCAATGTGGGTTAACAACATCCTAAGATAGATCCAGCTGATCCGATCATAAGCTTTGGAAAGGTCAATTTTTAGAACAGCACCCTTCTTTTTCTTCAATTTTATACTATGGGTAACCTCCTGGGCTACGCCAATGGCTTCATGTATCTGTCTTCCGTTCAGAAAACCAAATTGTTCCATTGAAATATTTCTGGATAAGATTGGTGCAATTCTGAGGGCAATAACCTTTGAAATAATCTTGTAAATGCAATTACACAAGGAAATAGGTCTAAAGTCTTCAAAGCTTTCCGGATCATCCTTCTTTGGGATAAGAGCAATAAAAGTTGAGTTAAAGGGTCTATATATTACCCCTTTCTGCCTTGACTCTTCAACAACTTCTGTTATCTCTGCTCCAATTTGTTCAAAAAAGTGGAGAAACAGTTCTATAGTCCAGCCATCAGGGCCAGGGCTTTTATCCTTACCCATAAGTTTCATGGTTGCTTCAGTCTCCTCCTTGGTGACCGGGATTAAAAGATCTTCTGCTTCATCTTCCTCGACAAATCTAGGAAAACTATGCACAGTTCTGAAGACTTCAGCGATAGTTGCCTCTCTCTGATCAGTAAAAATGTTTTGAAAATGTCTTTTACCCAGCCCAGAGAGCTCGGGAAAAGAGATGACTTCTCTCCCTTCTTCATCTTTTAGTCTCCAAATAGTGTTTGCAGACTTCCTACCTTTTGCATAATTATGGAAAAATCTAGTATTCTCATCCCCCGCTTTTAACCAGATTGCCCTACTTTTGATCCTCCATTCTTCTTCCTTTTCCAGTTGTATTTTATTTTGTTGTTTCTCCAATTGAAGGATTCTGTCCTTTGAGGCTTGTGAGGAATACCCATCTGTCTCCATACTTTCCATATGCTTCAGCTCCTCCCTTATGCTGGACATCTCCTCAAATTGTTTCATTTTTTTATCCTTTGCCCAGGTAATGGTAGCTTTCTTAAGTCTTTTCAAATTCTCCATAAACAAATAACTTTTGTCCACCCCGATATTTTTCCCCTGGTGTATCCAAGTATCGTTAAACAGCTTGCAGAAAGTAGGATCTTGGAGCCAAGCAAGGTTGAACTTAAAAGGGGCAGGAGGTTTGGGAGGAGGATTGGTCATGTCCAAGAAAATCGGAAAATGGTCCGAGTTCCCTTTTTCCTCGACCCACTGCCTGATCATAGGGACCCTGGAAAAGAGAAACTCCGAAACCAGAAAACGATCAAGTCTTTTGGCAATCCGGTCACCTCCCACCCTTCGATTCATCTAGGTAGGCTTTAGTTTAACCAGAGCAGGATCAATTAAATTGTTCTCTGAGATAAGGTTGTGAAAAAACTCAGCAAAGGGGTCTTCTCTTGCAGAAGGGCCCCATGCTTCATTCCTCCCAAGAGAGAAATTTAGGTCACCTCCCAAAATCATCATCGGATTATTCATCACAGTTTTTGACATTAATTCTTCCCAGAAAGAATCCCTGCTTTGACAAGGGCCATAGACATTTACAATGGTTAAGGGGAAAGGGAAATCTGGGGATAAGACCTCCATTCCCAAAACGTTTTTCAAACCCCAGTGATTGAGGATTTTAAACCGGCTCTCTTTATAACCAATTGCAAGGCCCCCCGAATGGCCAGAGGCATCCAAAGCAATGAAGACCCACCCCGGAAGAAGAGAGTTAAGCATGGGTTCAATCTCAGAGGCCTTCCCCAAGGTTTCTTGAAGGAAAATAACATCTAAATTGGAGGTTGTAATCCAATCTTTCAAGGCCAGTTTTTTAGGTTTGCTGGCCAAACCTCTGCAGTTCCAAGATGTCAAAATCATTTGTTAACACCTTCATGGGGATGAGCTGCTCTAAGAACCCCCGGAATGGAATATTGTTTGCCATCTGCAACATCCAATTTTGCTTTCAGTTTCGCCTTGGACATGTGTGATTTCCGACCTCTCTTATTTTTGAAATTATTCTGTGGAAGGATCATACCCAAACCACCTGAGGTACCTTGTTCTTCCAGTTTTCCTCCCAAGGATCTCAAATTGTAAGGGCAGTGAGGTCGAGGGGCAGTGGTTGTTAGTGGAGGCCAGTTTTCATCACAGCTAATATCCAAAGACGAGAAAGAATTTGCTATAGTTTCAATATTCGGACTCATTATTTGATGTTCCATATTTTTTACATAAAACATATCCTGCTCATGATGTTTTGAGTCAATATTATTTTTTACAGGATTATGCTCATGAAAAAAAAGAGGGAGAGTTTCTGTGTGCATACCCGATTCCTCTACAGCAGAGTTAGTTTGTTTATCATTGTCTTGCTCGACTGTCTCTTCGGCTTCCACGACCTCTTTCGCTTTTTCCCTCACTGTAGACAGCGGAATTTTCTCTTTTGCCATCGTATCCACCTGAAATATATTGCCTTCGTCCTCGGAAGGCTTCACGAAATCCTCTGTCTCCATATCCCTTTGTTCTTGAGCATCCGTCATAATTTGCTCCGACGGCATCTGTGCATTTTCGGGATCATTTCTTCGATTAAACCTTCGAAAATGTCTTCTTCTCCTCAGCTGCGGGCAATCTTTTGCCATATGCCCATAATCGTGGCATCGATGGCACCTAAACGGTAAGTATTCATAGTCAAGTATCTGTTCGTATACATAGTCCTGAAACAGAAGGTTGATTTTCTTTGCCAGACGACCACTCAGGTTTAGCATAACCAAAATACGTGCTATAGACCTGTTTTTTGTAGTCAAATAAGACATGTCTGCCTCCATAAACTCCCCCAACCTATTACCAATCGATTTGAAAACCTCCTCTGTCCAGAGGAAGGATGGTAAGCCCGGCGCCCGCACCCACACCGGAAAAACATCGGTTCTCTCCTTAATAGCGTCAAATAGGGGAGTCCATTTTTTTAGCAGAATTGGAATGTTTCCTATATGCCAGTTACACTGTAAAACCCAATCTGCAGATCCTTTATCTCCAAATCTGAACTGAAACCATCCTTTTGCCAACACTAGGGCTTCAAATTGAAAAGGGTTTTCATTTTTAAAGCATTTTTCACCCCATTCTTGAAGAAATTCAGAGGTGTATTTCTTACCTCTAGCTCTGCCGACCAAGGTACATTCTGCCACCGTTAATGCTTCGAACATAGAGACCTCCATTCCGAGAACCAGGTTGTCTACGACCTCCAGAGCTCCAATGGGTCTTTGTGGCTTCCGTTTTGCTCCCTTGTAACCTGCCCTTTCTGCCTGCACTCTTGTGTCTTTTCGTATTTCTGTGTGTTCATGATTTATCTGAGTTGAACCCACCTGAGGTTCCATCTCCTGCACAAGCTGATACGGGTCCAGAGGCCCCAGAACCCCATTCCCCGTGGAGGGAATGTTAACCTCCGAAACATTTGTGACTGCCTGCGCCCCCACAATAGCCTCTCCACAGTCGTTTGAAGAAAAACCCTTAGGGTTTAGGGGTTCACTATGAAGAGGAACCCTCGAAAGTGATAAAACCCCCCCTGATGATCTTGCCTGGTCAGAACCTGCAGGTAAGCCTATCTTGTATATATCTTCGAAAACCTGTGATAATGGAAACCCTTCATATGGTTTTTTCCCTTTTGGGTCTGACAGCAAGCCTTCTTCGTTTTCCCCACTCGTTACGGCTGCTCCCACTGGTTTCAGGGCATTCAGTGAACTAGGGTTCGGTGTCACACTACCCGGATTCTTGCTATGAGCCAAAAAAAAGGAAGATTCTGAGGGTGAAGCAACCTCCAGACATGGCAAGTCAAAAGCCCCAAAGTAATGCTCCACATTTTGTGTCGTGATATCCTTTCCCCACATCGAGAGGATATCTTCCACCTCGGGGTCCAGTGCCAAAATTTCCGCGGGGTTAACCATGGTTCAGTCTTTCCCAGGTAAGCGTCAACCGGCAATCAGTGAAGGTGAGTTTCGCGGATGCTTCGCGGGTAACACGGGAATGAACGGCAGTAAAAAACTGTGTAATGAAAAACTATTTTAAAGCTTCACAAACGCCAAAGAAACCAATCATTGAGAACATACCGACCGCCATACTTTGCAATTATTAAACCGTGATTGTCGGCAACTGTGAGTTTCTGACCCGTGCAGGCTACCCGAAACCTGTGCGCAAAGCCTCCCGGCTCACGGGTTTTGAAACCCTAACCTGCTCCGCCATCGTCGCTCCCTCCTTCCTAAGTTACTACATTTGTCAATCAAGAGAGAGAGAGTCCATTAATAACACAATAGTTGCATAAAAATATGTTATATATAGTATTAAAATTAATAACCTAATATTTTTGTATAAGAGTATAATGTAAAATTATTTTATTAATGTTCAAATAATTCTTCGTACAAGTACACTTTTCTATCAGTTTTTTTTCTGACATAAACAATGCTTAAGTGAATATTAGAACGTTGAAAGAATAGTTGATACGCCAAAGCCGTTGATAATATTATATTTATAAAATGAAGACAATAAGTTATTAATAATATACCTAAAGTATGACTATTGATGTATGATCCGCTGCTCTTGAGAGTTGTTAATTGTTTGTTGGGGTTTAGTTGTATGTGAAGATTATTTATGTAATATGATGTTAATGGTTATTTTATTTATTTATTTTTATTATTCAATCCTACGTCAACATATATTATGTGGAATATAAAAAATATTTCGATGGTATTGAATATTATAATTTGGTCGTAAGAAAAATTATAATAGTAAATTTAATATGAATATGTAAAAATTTAGATAGGATGTGATTTCAATTTTATATATTAATTTGAAATATTTGGGTTTTTTATTTATTTAAAAATTTAAATGATATAAGGAAATACTTATATTAGACATGTTATAGTTGAGAAAAACTTTGAAGATATTTTTTTCATTTGAATTATAGTTTTGTTAATTTTTAGAATCAATTCACTCAAATTACATATAATAAAATTAGTTTATTTTAAAATAATTTTTTTTAGAAATTATATAAAAAAAAATTAAAAAATAAATATTTATTGAAAAATATAGTTAAATATTGTATATTTGATATTTTAGACACAGAAGATTTTTTGTTTTAATATTTATACTTTAATATAAATATGGATTCTTAATAATTATTTTTTTTTCTCCATCTAAAAGTATAAACACACTTTGTATTTTAGAGAAATTGAAAATAAATTCCCTTCACACAAAACATTACATAGAGATTCAACAATCAATATATTCACTAGTATATAACTAACAAATCCAGACTTACAAAAACTAAACATAAAACAAAATCCAAGCTTACCAAAACTAAACATAAAACAAGAGTAAAAGCTAGTAACATTCACTTTGAGAAATCAATTTTCCATTAGAAAGCTCTTCCATAAGTAATTTGTTTTCATTCAAAATCAATGCATCTTTTAAAAGAGAGCCAACATAAGTAATTAGTTCTCAAAATATATAGGTGAAATTCATTTGTCAAGTTTATTTAAAAATAGTTTTTAGTTAGTAATTTGTTGTAAATCCATATTAGTCACAAGGACTCTCTTATACATCTAATTGATGGTCAAGTTCGGATTTCTAAATACATATAAAATAAGAAAATTCCCATTCCCTCCACTTTAAAGGAGAGAAAACAAAGCTTTAAATTTTTATTTCTTGGTATTATGACCCAAATTATTTTGCCAATAAAAATGTGATCATGAGATATATGTTCTCCAAATCTATTTCTTATTACTATATTTTATATGTCTTAGTTATATACATTTCTTTATGCCATTTAGATAATGTGACGTATTTTATATATTATTTATTTACAAATATTATCACCTTAATACTTCTACATGTTTTATATATTATTTACTTACACATGTTGTCACCTTAATACTTCTACATACATATCAATACTAAACCTAATTCTTATTCACATACCAATATAATTATTTTGATACTCATTATATATCATTGCATCACTATGACTCATCATTACACTTTCAATATACTCTTTACATCATAATTTAGGGACTATATAGTGTATGTTATAACTTAAGTTTTAAATTTTAAGTAGGATAGATATTAATGTAAATATAGCCAGAGCACTAATGTGATTGGTTGAGAAATAAGTGAAATGTTATTAAACAAATTACTTAAATTAATGATAATATGATTATTGATTTT
>APFE030963749.1:91808-148815 GCA_000404065.3 Pinus taeda | reverse complement strand
ATATGGATCATGGTCTATGAGTTGCAGGATGCTATTTATGGATGATTGGTCATGTTGGTAAAAATAGATGGACCTCTATTTTTAGACATATGGGTGGAGTCTATTTTTAGCCTGCCAGTCTAAAAATAGAACAGTTGAATATTATTAGCTCTTAATAATATTTGGACTACAAACATTATCTTATCCTCTTGCAACACTTTAGTTCGAGCTATGGATGTGGCACATGCAACTACCATAAGGAAATATGCTTTTCCTATGGGTTAGTTGAGCTATTACATGATGGACTTCAGTTAGAGCTCAAGTGATTGAGTTTGGTGGAGTTGATTGAGGAGTTGATGGAGTTGTGTTCAGTTTGACTTAGTTGAACTAGTTGTATTTAGTCTAACTGCCAAATACACTAGTGATGAGTCGTGTGATTTAATTATTAATTAATTCACTAATTATTAACTCATAAATCAACTAAAGAATACATCAATTAACTCAGTGCATGGACAGTCCAGTGGAGACAAGTGTTAGAGGTGGGTGAAAGGGTGAGACTACTATCAGTTGTGACTATAGCTGTGCATGAGATTTGCACAATGAGGATTTCACAGTACAAGCCAAGGGAATTCGAACTTGGATCTGATCTATTCTCAACAGGTATTGCGCAGTGGAGGTAGGCAAACAGCGGAGGAGATTTGAACCTGTGACTTGATTTAGATCTGAGCTAGTTTGTGTGTAGCAGGTGGAGATAGTACTGAGTACTTGTGAGGAGTATTGTACTATGTATTGTTACATGTCTCTATCATCATAATATACATATAGTTCGGGGTTTTCAGCTGTATGCTTTCCCCATTACATACTGTGTTGATATGTGTGATTGATGTTTCAATGTGTGCATGCGATTGTTCTTTAATTCCGCAAATTGATGATCAACGTAGAGGAGGTTATGTATTATGCATGCATTCCTCAAATAGTGTATAATCAGGATAATCTCTGTGAATAAGTGTCATATTATTCAAAATTTCTACAAGTAGCCTCTTGTCACATGTTTACCCAGTTGGCTGGTTACTTGGGTAGATGTGGGAGGAGGGTGTTAAAAAGTTGTTAGATTTAAAGTGGCAATTTTGGATCTATGATTTTGATAACTTTTTTGGATTATATGTAAGAAAATAATTAGGGATTTGTTATCATAATGTCCTTGAGTCAAAGTGGAAAACTTACTTGATTGATTCAAGATATTGACTCGCTTGGTTGTTTTGAATCAATGCATGGTTGTTTTGAAACAATAATAATAATTGATTTATTGTTAACTGGTTTTTCCCTATTGGAGTTTTCCAAAATAAAATATGGTCTTGTATTGTTAATGTTTATATATTTAGCATGTATCATTTCTCTCTCCTTTGTGTGGAGAGGCAACTTACATCCCAACCTCCATATTGTAATGCCCTTTAACATTATATCAAAAAATAAAAAAATTAATATGAACTTCATTAAAAAAATAACAAAAGACAATAAATGGATTCAATTCATTTGTTGGATTGATTTTATTTTTTTATTAATATAATTACAAATATTTGTTTAGAAAAAAATCATAACTGATATCACATTAAAATATATTTACAAATATCTATATATCATCATCATATTTCAAAACATATAATTAAAAAATATATATATATATATATATATATAATATTTAATAAATATAAATAAAAAAAATAAAAACACATGGGAAACATTATATTGAGACTTTTATTTTTATATTTATTTAATAAGTATATAAAAACTTAATATCAGATGTCAGATTAAGCACATATATACTTAATTACATGTATAAGGATTCTTAGATGGGGTGTTAGGATCAAGAAAGGGTGTGGGGGAATTTCCTTTGTCCCACAAGGTCATGTGGACAGGGGACATCGTAACACACCCCCATAATAGCTTATTTTATACTGTTTGCAAACAACATGGGGGAAACCCCAACTTTTCCATCCAATGTCGAGTACAAGCTTCAATTTAACTACAATCTCGAATTTTCGATAGACACCAATTCATGTAAATAGATTTTCACACCCATTGTGTAGACCTGCTCAACCAGTGCAATTGATTCTCTATTGCAACCCATAATGGAGGTTTTAAATCATTGTTAAGTGGAGGTCACTCACAATAGATCACAATGCAAAAAAAATCAATGATTACCTCAATTTCAACAGATCTTGATGCAATTTCGAGGTGTAGAGTTGGATAATGAGGACAAAATACTAGTTCTTCTCTCATGGTAACAAAATTCTATTTATCTCCCACTAGGAAGTGTTGTTTCTTTTGTTAAAGAAAGCATTAGAGAAATTTTGAGGTAAAAGATGAGATTCAAAACAAAAATGTACAACAAAAATCAACTTTATAAGGACCAATATTATTCAATATGATGATGTCAACCACAGGGGATGATTTACCATTTTTGAAGTAAAAATGTAAAAAGATAAATAATAATAATAATAATAAAATAAGACTACTTTTTCAATTCGTATTTTCAACATATCTCCCTACAATTTTACTCAAATTTTGAGCGGGAGCACTCGTTGGATGTGGAATTTAATTTTGCATCCAAGGAGTTCCAATGTTGCATACTTTTGATGGAACTACACAAAAAATGTGAAATACATGAAAAAAACATTATTACAATCTCGTTTTTTCATGTATTTCACATTTTTTGTTTAGTAGGGTCCATCAAAAGTATGCAACATGGGTACTCCTTAGATACAAATTTTGCATCCAACGAGTGCTCCTGCTCAAAATTTGAGTAAAATCATAGGGAGATAAGTTGAAAATACAAGTTGGAAAAAATAGTTTTTCCTTTTTTGCCTCAAAAACTTGATGAGGTAATCTAAACTTATTATATTATTTTCACTATTATTTTATAATATTCCTTAGGAGCCATGTTTTAGACCTAAAAAATTATCTAATGCCATAAGCTTGTTATTTTGAGTTTTTGTTTGTACAAGATATAGTATCGGGGACTTACTTTGGAAAACCTGGTAAGAAGCAATATTTTTCGTTGTGTCCCTAGCCACATTCATCTCCAGCGATCAAGAAGTGTTTGTATTTGAACTAGGGTCATGCCTCGAAGGATTTTTTCCAAGTGGGTCTCATTACAAGCAAACTCTCAAAGTTGGAGCTTGCAACGTTTTTACAAATCTCCCTCGTACCCATCAACTCAAGTTTGACTCCATTTTCTCTATACACATTCTTATTTTTTCCCAAATCTCTCATCTAATGTTAGTGTACTCCTTAAGCTTTGGAATGGTTTTAGAGAGTTTAGTATCTCCTTCCCCTCTTGCACTAGATAGGATGCATTTCTCTATGAAAATCCATGAGCATCTTTTATTGGATAAGGCTCCTCACGAGGCCACTGACTCCCATGAGTTTCACTTTTCGTCATGATTTTGTCTTGACACTATTGGGATTGCAAGTCTCTTTAGACCAATTACCCTCATAGAGTAAACGACATGCCTCATCAACAAGGTTGTGTTTTTCATGGGGTCGTTTACTACTAGGAACATTAGAAACATGGGTATAACTAGGTCCAATTCAAGGTGAAAAGTTTAGTTGTTTGGTATTGGGAGCTCACTCCCTAACTATTCCAAAAATAGATTGCTCATGCAGAATGACATATAGCCAATCAAAGACATACTCTCTCGAGCACATAAATTCTCATAGAAGTTGTGGATTGTGTTCCTAATGTCGTGCACACATGGGGTCGATACAACCAATAGATGCACACAATGGAGATCTACTTGTACTTTAAGTTTCTTCTTGGCAGGGCATTGTTGCATAGAAATGAAAGCGAGGAGGATTTTCTCCTCTCCTTGGATCACATGCAATGACAAATGATAACACTCGATTATTGGTTAGGGTGCATTGAAAAACATATGGGCATTCCTCTTGATCCTGGTTGTTTTCCTCGTAGTGATAAGGAACCCATATTCATGGAAGCCATAATTCAAATAATTCCTCTTAATTGGTCTCTTGGTCTTATGCTTTTAGTTTGTATGTCTCAGTAACCTACTTCTCAGTCTCCTTAGGGCCTCAAAGATCCACTATGTAGCATATGTATTTTGGAAACTTAGGGAAACTTTTGTCTTTTGCTCTTTTGAAAAAATTGAAATTTTGGGTATGGTCAAGTTTTCCTAGTGACCAACCATTCTAGATTTCATTAACTTAACATGTGCTCTCTGATTTGAAGGCAATACAAATTATTTAATCCATAAAAAAAGTACTATATGTATAAGGATTTTAATAAAATTTAAAATAAAAATATTTCTATGTATAAAAATGATGGAATTTATATAAATACACATAATGTTTGAGAGTTAAAGGCTTTTGTGAATAGAGCAATTTTGGTATGACATTTCCATCCATCATAGTAGATTTTTTTAGTCAACGTTTCAAGTGAGCAAGTATGACTCATCATGAGGACAATAATAAGAAATCTAATAAGCTTTGAAAGATAAATAAGTGAGAGATGTAAGATCAAAATTTGGAAAAGACATCTAATTCTTGACCTTGCAACTCTCACATGTTTATTTTTCAAAATTTGATCAAATTTCTTATTATTCTCCTAAGTCGAAACATTTACTAAAAACATTTAGCACAATAAATCTAAAAATACTAAACCAATATATACAGCCTAATAGAATTAAAATAAAGATATACACTCACAATATCATTAAGAATTAAAATAAATAAATAGCATCTAACAACTTTGCTCAAATAATGATGGGCAACAACTTCAAAATGAAAAACTTCGAACATTAACCACTTGTATTTACAGATGTATTGAACTATTCCATTATTCATGAAACGGTTTTCAATTAGTATAATTATGTCCATCGTGGTACGTTCAAAGATTTCCTCTTGCATTTGCCCTATGAATCAAATAATGGATCTTATTTTAATGTTTTGCCGCTAACAACGCCAAATCTTTTCTAGTTTTGAAAGTACTTGTGTGCCCTATAGAGGTATCATAGGTGAGTAGTCTAGAAAAAAATTATAAATTAGTTTTAAAAAAATAATATAATTTTAATAAAATTATAATAATTTTTAGCAATTTTTTTTGAAAATCTGGATTATCGATGTTAAATTTCAAGATTTTAGATATTCAAAATTTTTAATGATAATCAATCTATGTTTACGTTAAAAAAAAAAAATTAAACATTCTTGCATTCTGATTTTTCAAATTTTATTTTTTTTACCAAATTCTAATTAAGAAACTACCATCAAAACGAATTTATGGCATCTTAGACGACGCCTCCAATAATGTGCCACCAACAATCCACTTGGTATCAAGAATTCAAAATGCTTTGAGACTTCACTGTACCATTTTTTCACTTATAAATAAACTGCCAAGTCTAATGATTATGTTTTTTGCCATGAAAGTTATGGAAATTCCTGTCATATTTTGAAGAATGATTTTTGTAGATCTAAGTAAAAGTTGTCAAACTTTATAATTTTAAGTACTCCAGAGGTTGTTGATGGTGTTGAATCAATTTTCACTATCAAAAACATGATTCAAACACTACATCTACAAGATTTTTTGAAAATTTTTGCCCAAATTCCCATCACTTTTACCATTTTTAGTCATTAGAACAATTCCTCCACCTTTATAAACAACTACTAAATAAACCTAATATCCAACATGCTTTAATAGCCTCGATCTATGCCTATAAATTATCATACTTTCACTCCTTATCAATCTAAATTTGTTCCTGATTTTCTAAAATAGATATTGACTAGAACGAGAAACTCTCTCACACGAATATTTATGAACCATTTAGCTTATATAATTTACTTAACGTATAATTAAACATTATAAACATTTTGGTTTACAAGACGAAAGCATTGTTCTAAATATTCAGTCAAGCACGTCAGTTCGCTCTTTCTCTTTTGCTTATGGGGAGGGACGGAGGCGTCGGTCAATTATTTGATCTCCCACTTTGGTAAGCCATACCCATAGTTTTGGTTTGGTTTTATCGAAGGTTAGTCTAATGTGAAATTGGAATATGGGGCCACCATGTTCACATGAACGTACTAGGCCTTGTGACCCAACATATCCCCATATTTAAAAAATAGGAATAACAGCGTCATACTGTTGGGTGACGACTTTGCATGCGTTATACACCTCGAATATATTCAATATTCTTTTTATTTATTATTCTAAATATCTGGGGTAGTAGAGTCGTGAGTGAACATGCTTTTGGAAAAGATTTCGTGTTTTTCGAAAAGTTTCATAATATCTAAAAGCAATTTTTTACTAATAAACATGTTTAATTAAAATTTATTATTTTAAATTTGATAAAAAAATCAATTATTAAAAAAATGAAAATATATTATATTATTATTATTTTATAATTAAATTAAAAAAATTTAAATAAAATAAAATTTGGAAAAAATTATGAATTATTTGTATATTAAAATTAATAAAACATTAAGTAAAAGAAAATTTTGACAAGTCCATTTTATCATGATCATTATCTCCTGGTCAATGATACCTAACAACTTTTTCTATAAAAATATGCACCATTTTGTCTATCATTTATTTGCGTGTGAAAAGATAATGCAGGGTTTACCCATCAATCTTGTGATTTCAATGAATTCCTGCGGGATTTTAGAGAAATTAGATAGGAAAAATCCACCAAAAAAGCCTCCAAAAAATCACACTAAAGACAACTCCATTAAATAGTATTTTTTATGAATTTATGAATTTTGTTTTTCATTTTTTGTTTTGTTTTTATATTTTAATGCATTTCATTTTAAATAGGTGATTTTGCATAACCTTCACTTTTACTTTGTCATCAAAGTCTTTGGTGTTATATCTTGTTATATATAGCTTATTATATTAGATGACAAAAACATGAAGTATGTGTATTTATTATTATTTACATTTTTTGATTTTACAATGTTATGAAAATTAAATGTTTTGTTTTTTAATGTTTATATTTACTAGAATTGAATATTGAAGTGTTGTTGTTGTTTTTGTTTTTAACTTTTTTTCATGTCAAAAAATGTAGGGGATTTGTTATTATGTGACACTAGCTTTAGATAAGCGAAGAAGAAGTATATGCCATTCTTCAACATCATTGTTTTACTAGAGTAGAGTAAAGATGGCTTAAGTAAGATTATAAAAAGCATTTTATTTTATACATATTAATTACTATTATTATTATGTTTCCCTCTTCTAAGTGTTATGTTTGATTAAATAGATATGTCATCCATTGTCATTTAGATCTATTAGATGGCCACTGGTGCCTTTTGATTGTCCGATGTCTTGTTGTTATATACCAATTGTATCCATTGCTTATTATATCCATCACTACTATCTTCCACTTGCATCCATCACCATGATATGATTTATGATGTCGTTTCAATAAATACATATCTTATTTGCCACATCCACCATGTACGATTTGATCACAATGGTTATGGATTTTCCATTTAAAAGCATCTCATGCAAATGAGTGTTGGATCAATAATTGTTGAGTTTGTGATCACCTCATATGATTCTAAAGCTCAAAATATGCTGCCCCTCACCCAAAATGTCAAATCACTTAGTATTATTGGTCATAGGGAACTTGAAAACAATTTTGGGCTCATTCTCTTTTCTTGGCTATTTTTATGATTTTGGAATTTCCCATGATGATTTATGTGTCTCCTACTATAATAAATTTTCCCATTTCATACCAATTGATTCGCCTGCCATATCTCCATTTTCATCCAAAATATTTCTTAGCTCACAAGGCTCCCATCTTGTTAATTCCCATCCTCATACTTCATTATGTGAAAACCCTAGGATAGGAGATATAGCCCCTTCTATCCATATTCCATATGGTATATGTTGACCATGCCATCCACTTAGCACACATACATAGTTTACAACCTTTACTCTTTGTGAACATTCTTGGTAAAGTTATTGATTCTTAGACTATGTCATTATTATAAATGAAACTAATGGAGAATGGGGTAGGCACATCAATATGATGGCCCAAAACGAGGCAATGGGGCCATAAAAAATGTGTGGCACAAGAATGAACATGCATTCTTAGGAATGTGTGTGTGTCCATGGGTATCCAGGCATGTGAAAGCCTAAGCTACTAGCTAGACTGCTATCTTGACATGGTTTAAGAAGATGCACATGTTCTTAGGAACATGTATGTGTTCTTATGAATGCACACATGTTCTTGGTGCAATAGCTATTTTATGTGCTCATGGTACCCTTTTAACCATTTTGGGACCACACAATGCATTTTTAGGTGTGACTGGGAAAATTTATTGATTCCCAATCTATGTTGACTAACATGTAACAACTATACATTGGCTATAGATTCTAGGTATACATTCTACTAGAAATTTATTTTTCCTTAAATTTTGTTTAAAATTGATAAAAATGTGTAAATAGTAACCTAAACATAATGACCACATTCAATTTCAAGTAAATTGATTACTATGGAACCTATTTAGAACCCACACTCACACTCACCATCACCAAACTAAAATTTACAACAACCAAACCCAAATTAGGAACAAAGAATTCCAAATGATGAAATTAATGCAACCTTAGCTACTTTGAGATCATTGATTTAGGATCTTCAAAACACAAGAGAGTTGTCATGCTTATCTTTGGAAATTTCATTAAAACCAGTTGTATCATCCATCTCCATTTCCCAAAGCTAGTTAACTAATATTTCTTATTACAGGTCTATAATGTATAAAAATAATAGAATCAGTCAAAATAAAGGCCAAATTAGAGACCTCAACTTTACTAAAAATTATTTGTTGTCCTTATTCATTAACTCGGGAAAAAACCAACCTTTACTAGTAAATGAAAAATAATTTTATGTGGACTGGTACATCTACCAATGATTTTGAGACCATTGGATGGAAAAGTGGTTCATGATATTTGATAAAACTCCATGTAATAATAGGGAGGTAAAACTATATTTCTTGAGGAATTTATGGGTAGAGTTTATGTTAGGTGATCCATAAATTGTCGTGGATATTCCATTGGAAAGTTTGTCGCAACAAATCTGGTAATGTTATATTTAAAATCTAAAATTCTACATTATTACAGTTTTATTAAATTTTTGGATCTATAAATCTATTGTTAATATTGCATGCATGCAAATGAAAATTATGCAGAAAAATAGAGAATGAAAAAACAAAATCTCACACACACATAACACATTATTTTCTCTAGGAAACCCTTTCGAGAGAAAAACCCAACTAGAAGGTGAGGTCGCTCCGCTCTCCTTCTCTGTCTAAAAATATGGTTGTGGGTACAAATACGTATGGCATGTGGCATGTGGGCTGCTATAATGCACAAATCCTCTCTATGTGCTCTACCCCATATCCCTCTTTGCTATTTTTCCTTAGTTATGGAACACATGCACTCAAAAGAATGGAATCCATTTTCCTCCAAGTGGCCTAGTTATAACACAACCTGATAGCCTACTAGTGGTTAGGTTTGACTACCTCAACTCTTTACCAAAGTTACAATATAAACTCTTCGAGAGTATTCTACATCATAATCACGTGGATAGCCCCTTTTCCATGAATAATGGGGGCTGACGTGGCATCCTCTCGAACCATGGTGGTGAAAATAGGAAGGTCAACTTCTGAGTGGAATAACTTTCGCATACGAACTCTGATCGATGCGCTTCTTGCACTGTTAGAAAGGTGTCTATGTGTAGAATAGAATGAAAAGGTACAATGCTAAAGCAACAAAGTTTTAAACCCAAACAAACATCGTTTGATGCCGCAAAACAATCTTGAAAGGTTTCAAACAATGTTTTTCCAAACTGGGTCACATTGATAAAAATAGTCTCGTGAGATGATTCCTCCACTTTTTCCACTTTGAATGCATCAATATGGATGAAAAACGATATAATTATCCACTCCGGATCACACCTCCCCATTTTGGGTGGATTTTGATCCCCAAAATCTTCTACTGAATGAGGTGAGGAAATGTTTCCTTCATCTTCCCTCTACTGTACCATTTAGCTTTGCTGAAAAGTTACCCTTTCAATCCATTCTACCAAAGCTCATGTTGCCCATGTCTTGTAGTTCTATACCTCTTCATCAAAATTGTGTCTTCTGTCAACTATGCCTGAGCATCTGGTGCCAAATCCTCCATAGAAAGTTGGACATGTTCCTCTTCCTGATCTAGCATGGAAGGTTGAAAGAGTTTCAAATTTTGTACATTCGCAACTAAGTATGGTGGTAAACTAAGTCAATAGGCATTATCACTGACCTTTTCCAATATCTCAAAGGGGCCAGACCTTAGAGCTTTAATTTTCTTACTAGGACCTTGCAGCCTCTCCTTGTTCAACTGTAGCCATACTTTATCTCCCACCTTGAATGATTTATCTATTCTATGTTGATCATGCCTAGCCTTATTCTTCTCTAAAACTTCTGTTGTGTCTCTTGTACCTGTAAATGGATATTCCTGATATTCTCTATAATTTTTTCAACCCTTAAGGTGCTCTTGTAAGATCTTCCCTTACTCCTCCTTACTTCCCATATGAAATATCCAAAGGCGAAGGTGGAAAATAACCAAAATAGGTTTCAAATGGTGACTTTCATGTAGAAGTGTGGACTACTCTGTTGTAATAATGTTGTATATATACTAGATTTTAATCCAAGTCCTCAAATTATTTTGATTGTATCCCCTTAGAAGTTGCACCAAAGTCCCGTTGACTACTTTTATTTGCCCATCTTTATGTGGATAGAATGTTATAGATCTATTCAACTTCGTGTCCATATTCTCCCACAATGTAGTCTAGAATGCATTGAGAAATCTTGTATCCCTGTCTGAAATGATGTTCCTTGGTATCCCAAAGTGCACCCAAACCTGACCAAATAACAAGTTTGCTACTTCTTTCCCACTAATGGTCATTTTACAGGGCATTGCAACACAAATCTTGTTGAACCTTCCAACTACCACAAACAGGTAGTCATGTCCCTTCCTGGTTGTTGGTAAACCTCCCACAAAGTCGATGGAAATTCTTTCCCAAGGAAGAGTGGGTACATATAAGTGATGATATAGGCTTTGTTTCTTATTGCTAGGATTACTAGTACAACAAAGCATACATCCCCATATTAACCTAGCTTCCTACTCTTACATCTTGGGCAAATACACATACCTCTACATGTTGGCCATGGTCTTCCCTACACCAAAGTGCCCTGCAACCTTGGAGGTGTCAGCCTCTCTAATCAGATGCAATCACTCACCTCTAGAAACACATAACTTATCTAGCCTATAAAGCAACCCATCTCGGAGATGGTAGTCAAAGGTGTTGTCGCCATTGTGCACATGAATCTAACTTGGCAACTATTGATAAACCTCCTTGAATTCCTCATCCTATGAATATGCCTCTCTATATGCATCATGGGTGAAAGGCTCCATGTGCGTAAGAGTTCCCAATGTTGTTATTTTTGGTGTGGGTGGCCTTGAAAGCATGCCATCCAACTTGTTTTTGTTGTCTTTCTTATACTTGATCACTAAATGAAACTATTAAAGAAGCGCCATCTACTTTTAATGCTTGGTTTATTTTAGCTTACTCTGGGCCTACAAGTATTGTAGTGGCTGGTGATTTTTGTGGATTACTGTCTCATTTCCCATAAGATAGTGCTTCCACTTCTTCACAGTGTGTACCAGGACATAAAGCTCATTGTCATAGGTATGGTAGTTAAGGACTACCACATGAAATACTTCAACATTATAGCATACACACCTTCCTCCCTACATCAAGACCACACCCATAGCATACCCACTCACATCTATCTCCACTTCAAAGGGTTGTTACAAGTTTGGTAATGCCAGAAGTGGTGCTTGATCGATTTTCTTCTTTAACTCCTCGAAAGCCCTTTGCTGACCCTTTCCCCACTAGAAACTCTTTCCACTTGTTGTTATGGTGTGGAGTAGTGTTGCTACCACTGAAAATGAGGCTATGAATTTCCTCAAATATTGTGCTGCCCTAATGAAACTTCAAACCTTAGAAACATTAGTATACATTGTCCATTTCATGATGGCCTCCATCTTGGCAGGATCTATCTTCAACTCTCCTCCACCTATCACATACCCCAGATACACCAAAGATTATTTTGCAAACCCACACTTCTTGATAGTTTCTGGTAGTTGGTGCTTTTTTATGTCTCCAACACTTGCATCAAATGTGAGATTTTCTCCTCCTAGGTAGCACTATATACTAGTATATCATCCAAATAGACAATAACAAATGAATCTATAAAAGGGAGTAATACATAATCCATTAATCTCATGGGCATAGCTGGTGCATTACATAGGCAAAATGGCATGACTAACTACTCATACAAACCTTGCCTAGTTTTGAAGGCAATCTTCCATGTATCTTCTTCTTTGACTCAAACCTGGTGATATCTAGAATTTAATTCCAGCTTCATGAAGTACTTATCTTGCTACCACTGATCCAACAGATCATCTATCCTGGGTAAGGGGTATTTGTTCTTGAGCATGATTTTTCTCAACATCCTACAATCTCTACACATATGCCAAGTCCAGTCCTTCTTTGGCACAATGATGATAGGGGACCCACATGGTGATGTACTTGGTTGAATGACACCCTATTCCAGTAGGTCTTACAATTGTTTCTTCACCTCACTTTCTTCTATAATAGTCTTCGTATACAACCCAATGTTTGGAAATGGGAATTCCGACAATAGTTGGATCTCATGTTCCACTTCCCTCTTAGGTGGTAACCCTTTAGGCTCTTGGAACAAATCCCTAAATGTCTATAGAAACTCTTCCAAATGTTGTTTATGTTTCATAGTACACCCCTCCAGGGATACCTTACCTCTTACTGACTCTTCTCTAAATTAACTTTTTCTTAAAAATAATAAAACATACTTCTTGCTGGAATTAGTCAATTTCTTGGATTGGTTGGCACTTATCAGTGAAATTTTTGACTTGCCTTTGTGCACATTGATGATGAACAAATTTTCATCCTTGACAAGCCAGTACTAGTTGGCTCTCTGCATGAATATTGCATCTCGCATGTACATGTAGGGACTTCCAAACATGACTAAGCATACATTAAGGGGAACCACATCTAGTTTTGCTTCATCAATAAAATCAACACTAATAACAAATCTAATTTTGCACTTTTTGTTACCTTCAACTCTGCATCTTTATTTACCCATCCTAGTGGATATGGGTTTTGATGATAATAAAATTCTAACCTCAACTTCTTGACCAACTCTTCTGCAATTAGATTCACTTGCGATCCCGAGTCAAATAGAGCATAAACCTTTGTCTTCTTAACCTATATCTTTATATGGAAGAGTTTGGTCATTTCTTTATCTTCCCATTGCTAAAGGATACTCAAATTCACCTCCTTCTACACTGATTTACATACGATTTTCTCATCTACATCTGAATTGATTTCAACTTGGTTTCTCAAATAAGTGGCCATGAGCTTCTTCTTCTTGTTATCTTCCTTTTTTTCTTCATGTTTAGCTCTTGATGCAAATTCCAACACTTCTCCTTTGTATGGTCGTCAATGTTGCAGTGGTTTCTGGGATCTTTGCATTGATGTATTGTGGCTTCCATCTTTTTGTCTTTCCCCATTTTTCTTCTTCTTCCCATCCTTAGAATCATCCTGTTGCTCCTTTTGCTCCGACCCACAAGCATCATCCATTGATTTGGGCTTGAACAACATCACTTTCTCATGTAGACAGTCATGTAGACCCCCAAATAATTGAGCAGTACATCTAGGTTCTTCGAGGAGATACTAAATATTATGTCCATCTTTCTGAACTCTGTGGTGTACTCTTGCATGATTTTCCCCAACGTTTACTTGAAGTAGTGCCACTGGATCCATTGTTCCTATACGTACCCAATAAGGTAAAATTGTGATTTAATGAGGGTTTTAAGTCCTCCTTCTTAGTCACTAGAGGCTGTCCCTATAACCTCAAGGTCTCTGTGTAGCTCTCCCACCAAGTCAGTGCATGGCCCTCTAGTTTCAGCCGTGCAAATGAAATATTCTATCCTTCTTCAATTTGATGGACATTGAAATAAACTTCCAATTGTTGTAACCAGTGATTTAACTTTAGAGCCTCGATCTCATCATGGTACGACTTGATATTGACCTTTGATTCCATTTTAAATAGGGATTGTGATTGATTCATGCCACTTGAACTGGTTTGATCTTTTATGGGTTATTTCTTCGTATGGTTCTCTGTTTCTTCCTAATCTCTTAATCCCTCTTCTGATTTGTCATTTGCATTTAAACCCCCATATTCTCCAAATATCCCAAGATTATTGTTCATGTATGCCATGAGGAGGTTTACAATACGATTTATATATGCGACTTGTTGTTCCAGTTGCGAAACTTCATCTTTGCAGGATCATGAGGGTCATTCACATATTCATCAGCCATGATTGGGGTTATATGATTTTTGGCCTCGCTGATCTAGATCCCCTACAAATCTCCACAAATACCCAAAGAAACCTACTATGATACCAATACGATTAGTAAACTATTGTGGATATTCCATTGGACAATTTGTCACTACAAATCTGGTAATGCTATATTTAAAATTTTAAATTCTACACCATTACAGTTTTATTAAATTTTTGGATCTATAGATCTATTATTAATAATGCATGCATGTGAATGAAAATTATGCAGAAAAATAGAGAACGATAAAATAAAATCTCACACACACATAAGACAAAATATTTTCTCTAGGAAACCCTTTCGGGAGAAATAGCCTGCTGGAAGGTGAGGTTGCTCTGCTCTCTTTCTCTTCTTAGAAATATGGCTGAGTACAAAGAAGTATGACCTGTGGCTCGTGGGATGCTACAATGCATAAATCTTCTCTGTGTGCTCTACCTCCTATCCCTCTTGGCTATTTTTTCTCAACTATGGAAAAAATGCACTCAAAAGAATGGAAGCCCTTTTCCTCATAGTGACCCACTTATAACACATCTCGATAGCCTACTAGTGGTACTACCTCAACTCATAACCAGAGTTACAATATAGACTCTTCTAGAGTCTTCTACATCATAATCATGTGGCTAACCCCTTATCCATGAATAATTTTAACCACCCCTCCCAACATTTACCCACTTTTACAAGCTCTGAGGGTAAATGTGAGGTTGAGTGCTACTATGACATAATCCAACCTCCAAGTTCTAGTTAAGGAATGGGTGCCTGCAAACTGAACCCTTACTAACATCTTACAGGGACTACATATCACTCAGGAGTGAACAACCACCCCAAGTGATCAATCCCTGAGCTAGAAACCTCTATCACTTACGTAACACCCCAATAACATGCACAACAAGGAAAAAATGCATTTGTGAGGCCCCAAATGAACGCACAAGCCTACTTCCATGTGGTTATGACCTAAATCCTCTAGTTGAGCCACTTTTTTAGTCTAGCCTCTAGTCCACTTCCCAAAAGCACTTGTAACTTTCCAGAATCATAATTAGCATGATGACAATGCCAAACATTCAAACTTGAAGCCAAAACTTGACCTAGACTACATAAAACATGATAGACATTTCGTCAGACATATGGTAAACATATAAGTTACTAGTCATGAATGCATATCTTATCTTAAATCTCTGAACTTCATCTGAGAATTACTGAGAAGGTCTAATTCCCTCTCAAGTAGCTGTAACTAAACATTTTTCCATCAATGACTCAACACATAAATACTCTTGTTGAGTCATTTCCTGCCTCTTGAAACTGCGCAATTCACAATCTCTACCTCCATGGAATGCACATTTTGCAGTCACAGTGCCCAAGAACTACCTATTTACCTCCAGAACATTGTGCAGTTCTAATCAATATTATGTCTCCCTTCCTTCCTGAAATACACATTTTTGGAATCCTCTAGCCCTCTCTCTCCCCTGAACTATGCATTGCACAGTTATAGTGGGAAAGCCTACCTCATTATGACCCTCAATTGTATGGTATTCCCTCCTGGGCCTTTAAAGCTATGCATTATTTAGTCACAAGCATCAATACCTCACTCTTATCCTTTGGAACTACACACTATGAAATACCTGAGCGTTCTTCTCTGTCTAATATCCAGTTCTAGCTCAATCGATGATTTTCATGAAGCAAGCTAGAGTAGGAGTTTTCCAGACTGATGTTGTCTTGTCATGAGTGAGTTTTAGTTGGCATTACTATATCTTGACATGACAAGATGATGATTGAAGTGAAGGAGAAGGAGAAAATGCTAGATGACACTTATGAATCGGTAAATATAGGTTGATCATTGAACAACAAGATGAAGGGACACTATATTGCGACAAAAGTTGGAAGGTCAAGATCATAGTGAAGACTCCCTATTTTCAGCCACTCTGAGGGTGACGAAGAAGAAAAAAGAACATCTTTCATGAAGATGAAGTATGGAACATACCTCTCATGAAGATTGAAGACAAATAAACAAGAGGAACAAGTTGACATTGCCACTTCATCATGGATTCCATGTCATCATTGCCAATTTATGATTTCTACCATTTCCATCACAATATCATGTGTGTCCTTGAGTCTAGCCACGTCATTTTTGGATGTAATGATGTAATTATCAAAAGGAGAGGACAAAATGTAATGTGAGGAAGTCCAAGAGTCATATGTGGAATATGAAAAGTCACATAGGCATATATGGACAAAAGAGTCATTAGGAAAAGTCAAAAAGTCATATAGAAGTCCAAAGGTCACATTAGAAGTCCAAGATTCATGAGGGTAACTCAAGAGTCATAGGGGATATGAAAGGTCATTCCTCTTGTTATAAAATAAACCTCATAACTCAAGAAAATGTATTTTTAGAGGCTTATCCTTTGGAGAGGTAGCCCAGGCTTCTCTAGCTTAGAAAAGAAGAGAAGATCATTCTTTGGAGAAGAAAGAAGTGACTTAATGTTCCAATTTTGGAACTAGTGTCTCGCCATTGTAATTATGTAGTTGGATCTTTCACCTAATAATCATAAGCTTGCTAAGCCAACACACTTTCATGCATGTATCATGAATATTGTAAGACTATTCTTTAGATGTTTTTGGCATATGTTTTGTTCTCATGTACTAAGGAAATTGAACTACTTCATTAGCTTTGGTATTTATCCTGTTGAATGTGTGATCTATTTTCTTTAATAGCCATTGTTTCTATGTGAACTATTTTTCTAGATAACTAATGAATCCTTCCTTGCTCTCATGTGCCTCTCTTAGGATAGTACTATTACTTTCCTTCTAGAGACTCACTCTTTACCTCCCTCTCATGAAAGTATCCTTTTACACATTGCAATTGGCTTTTCATTGTGTCAACTTTCTTGTTGGTATCAAATTTTATGCACATACTCTCTTATGTTATTCACTGAAGCTGAGGAAAACCTTAGAGTTATGGTGGTCGGGTCGATACTCCGAATGGGGCTCCTACTCTAAAGGCTGTGAGGTCTAATTGGGACTTCACATCGAGTTTACCCCCTTGGTTGAATAATTTCCAGTACCATCAACAGTTGGCACTAGAAGGAGGGATAGATGATAAGTTGTGCCCGTTGAGTCTATTTCGAACCTCTTATCTTAAATGGATTTTCTCCAAATCGTACTCTCAAGGTGTTTTCCAAATAGATATGATGGTAAATGTTTTATCCCTGATGGACCTCTTTATGACTTGTCACAATTCAAGTTTGTATTGAAAATAGCAACAAGAAATGCTAAGTATAGAAATGCTAAAAATAGCATTGCTATAAATAGAATTTCGAGATACATTCCAATTTTAATTAGTCCCTAAATTAAAATTGTGAATTAAAATTCGAATTTGAGCTCAACAGCTGTTTGTAAAATAATTAATTAATTCATCTTGAGTTAATTAGTTAGAGAAAATAAAACATGAAGTCTATGTGAAGACATGCAATAATTATCCTTTGATTGAGGAAGTTATCCCTTAATTAAGGAGAACAGGATGATTTGTTACATTGAGTTGTAATTAGTTAGCTAGTTAACTAAGTTAAGTCCAGTTATATTAGTTCCAACAGTTTGTGGAACTGATTGTGGGTTCAGTTAGTCAAGCATGAATTCGTGCAACCAGTGTACTTCAAATAACTAAATATCTCTCATAAATAACTCATGCATGTCAATTCAGACAAAGACCCAGTTGAGATCAAAGGATGGGATAGTGTACTATCAGTTGTAGGAATATTCCCATGAGGATATCTCTTGCATGCAGAAGGAATTCTTTCCTTGAGGATTGCGCAGTTATTTCTGAGTTTGGTGAGCAGTGTGTGAGGTAATTACACACAGGTGGTAGCTTGAGGACCCAAGAGAAATTGCGCAAGGAAATAGGAGGCTTGGAGGACTGAAGGAAGGAATATGTGTTGTCTATTCTATCTATGAGCAGAAGAGAGGGATTGTATTGAGAGCTGGATAGCTTGTGAGCTAAAGCTTTATGTAATCTTGAGATATTTCCACTTATATGATAATACAAATAGTGGGGTTTTTAGCTGAGGCTTTCCCCAGAGTATTCTTCTATGTTCATGTGTGATTGATTTCTCATTCTTTGTTATATGTGTTCTATTTGATCTTGCTCAAAATTGATTAAGCTTCCGCAAGTTTGTTTGTATAAGTATATCAAGTATTTTTCTTTAGTATATTGCATTATCAGGTGATCTACAGTTAGAATTTCTACAGTTTGATGGTGAGGGGGATACATCCATAGTCGAGCATGTATCTCCTTTTCTTAAGTTTTATGAATATTATGAAATTTATTATGAGTATGTGAATTGTATTATTTTCTTCCTCGCACTTGAAGGTCGAGTTAACCAATGGTGCCATACCCTACCACCCACTTCCACTCATTATTTTTAACACTTCATCAAGAATTTTTATTTATCCTTCAACAAGTATGATTACCAAGATGTCCTTAAAAGGGTTAATCAACTAATAATTAACCCTAATGAATCAATTTCCATCACCTAGGTTATGAATTTCCTGAAGAAGATATGGATTGGAATTAATTTAAACAAAATTTTAAATGTTTGGTTCATATATCTCTACATGGTGAGCCTGAGCCCCTTGATTTTTTTGTTTCCCCAACTTTTGTGAATCGTGAGACACCTCTAATTTTAGAGGAGACATACATTATTCCTTTTTTTCCTTGTCCCCATCCTTCTCCAGTCGAAATGTGGGTGCCTCCTTGTGATGATGTCAAATATGGGAAATCTGAAAATCAAATGGTTGATCTGTCTCTTCAACCTTCATCCACCTCTCATGATCCAGATCCAATGGAGGAAACCTTGGAATTGTTTATGAAGCCTAGGGTGAAAACTAATACCTCCACTCCTCGAGATGGTACTAACACATAACTTCAGCCTTGAATATCATTTGGATGCTTGTCCTTCTCTATCATCTCATTCTCATAGCCCCTGGTATGTTCAATCAGTCTTTTCCAAATCCAGGTAGTGAATAGGTGCAAAGTAGTCATATTTCACAGGTACATGACTAGGAAAGTGAATATTCTTTCAATTTTATTCTCTTTTTCAAATTCCACCATGTGAAGTTGGCGTTTTATCATTGTTGGCTGATATTGAATTTGGTAGTCAATCAAATGAAGTTAATTTTATTAATCAATATCTAGCCTTGGGCACCCAGTATTTTAGTGATGATGATTCCATTGATGTATATGATGATGAATTCCTAAGTGCATCAACTGATCTTTTGTTTTCTTAAAAATATTTTGCTTTGAAATATTTAGATATAAAATATGATTCATTCAAAAAAGGATCTCTTATGAAAACTTCTTCCTCTTCAGATAAGTATTCCTTGTGTCCTATTTCTTGTAATGAAAATATGCCATGCTCTTCGAATTCACAATCTGATAAGCTGAATCTTGAAATGACACAATATGGTCATATTATCGATGATGAAGAAGGAAGCAATCAAATCATAGAGCATCCATTCCATCCCTTTTCATCTCCTATTTTGCACGAGGACAACTCTTCAAATCAATTTTCTCATGAGATTTCTCTGATTCATACATCTATAGATTTGTGATTAGAAGAATATTATGACTTCAGTAATATATTTGTTGAAGTAGTAAAATATGATAATCCAATGATGTAGTTGGTTTCCATCTAGATAATGGTGATCTTGTTAATTTAACTGATAGTAGTTGTCCACAAGAAATTTGTGATCCAACTCAGTTCTCAAAATGTTGTTATCTATATTTTCAAAGTTATGGAACTTGTTAGGAATTCGAGGAACTTCAACTCTTGTTGATGGTTATGTCAGGTTATTGCGATCCTGGTAAGATCCCTGAATCATGTAAGATCTATATTTCCTCACAAAATTCTTTACTTCATATTGTTTCACTAGATGCAAACTCATCCTTGATGAGTTTTGGTATTTCCCTTTATAATTTTTCTCTCTCAAGATCGAGTTTCTGAATAGATAGAGGATACATATGTAGTGAATTCATATTCATGTAGACCTCTTGTATCTAATTTGATATTGGAATGTATTCCTTTCATGGATGCACAAAATTCTGGACCTGGTCAATTTAAATATTATCTTTGGCCGAAGAATTCATATATGTTAAGTGCTTTGGTGAACGATCAACTCCTAATATTCATCATGATTGTTATTAAGCTAATCATTTTGATTCTAGCCCAATTAATCCTTTTGAGTAGCATTCAACTCTTGATTCATTTAGTGGATGAAAACCCTCATGTTGACATAGATACTAGATTTTATTTGACATATCCTTCTAACCTCTTTTCAACATGTTGTGTCAATTGGTTTCCTAGACTTAAAAGGCCAACAATTGTTTCTAATTCCTCAAGATTTTGTATCACTGATTTGGTATTGAATTGGATATAAAGGAAACCATTAGAGAATCAAGAATCTTAAATTCTAATTCATTAAACCAATCTTGAAATTGGTCCTAACAATTGTCACTTAATGAATCATTTTCCCGTTAGTACACCTGATGATAGTTGTTCTACATTGATTGATCTTATCAATTCTCCTTATAATTTGAGTGCGAAGATTAAAATATCATTCTCTTAAGAGTTTCAAGGGTTTCAAAAGGATTGTTTTGAATTTCATGATTGAATTTATGATTGTATGGACGCATCTTAATTAGCAAGCATGTTTTCTAATAATAAGCTTCGATCTTTCTCAATTCTTACTGAGAAGGAAAACACCAATGAAGATTCATCCATAAGAAGCCTTCAAGGTTTGTATGATTTTTGTCCTCATAAAAAAGGTAAGATTTCTAGGTGGTTAAAGTTAGTTGTTATGACACATGTTTTTTCCTTTAGCAAAGACCTTAATCTAGTGTGCAAGCTATTCAAGTTATTATATTTTTTGTTGCAGATTATTTTATATATGTTTTAATAGCTCGTATATTTCTGTATGCAGATCAGGTTTCATTACGGTGGCTACATTGGAAATTTCATTACACTTAACCTTGACCTTATATTTGGTTAGGTTAGGAGTAGGTCTAGCTGCATTCTAGTTCCCTTGCATACTCATCCTACACTTTCTCTCCATCTAGTCTCCATATTTGTTTTATTTTCTTATTTTTGTCTCACATCTTACTATCTCCATTTTTTTTATTATCTTCTTTTATTGTTTTTCCATATATTTTGTTGAATAAAACTATTGCATCAAAATTTCTTCCTTTTGGCTCAAAAGACAATGTGGCAAAACTTGAAAATGTCAGTTGTGATGACAAAAAATGCTCGGCTCTGTTATCCTCTTCTCTATTTGGGTTTATATATCTCTAGAGTCAATGATGTCTAAATGGAAAATATGATTTTTTCTAGATGGAAATCCTTTGGTAGAATTTCAAAGTTCATATATTTATTAGAATCTTCATTCTAACTCAGCCTTATGTTAATGGTGTTTCGACATGTCAACTCAACCAAGTAGAGAAAGTAAAGGAGAAAAACTTTAAATGAACATATTAACTTTAATTTTTTTTCAAATCCCTTAAACAATGAACAACCTCTCTTGAAAATAAATAAGGCATGATATCTCTTCCACCTTCAAAACAAATAAGTGCCTTTACACATTTTATTAGTAACTAAATAAAGAGGTGAAGAAGAGCAAGGCTTCCTGCATAGAGAGGTGAAGCAAGAAACTTTGAGGAGGTATTGAATAGGCTTGCTGACAACGAAGGGATGCTTGTGTTTCCATGAGGTGACTTCATTGGGGTAATGAATAGGATCACTAGTTGTGGAGAAACACTGGGGAATGTGCTTAAATTTGAATATCAAATTATCAATATACTTATTATCCTTCTTCCCTATCGAAATAGTTGAGTTTTGACTAGTCTTATGTTGATGTGTTTTAAGCTAAGAAAGGAAAAGAAGAGACTATATCTTTATCCATGATAAGTAGAAAAGTTGGGGTAATTTTCATGGAAAATTAATATTTCTAGAAATACTAATACCTTGCACTTAAGGAAAAAACCAAAGTAGAGAATCTGGAGTTCTACTATTGTGTCGCTAAGTGTTGTTGTTGTGAAAAACACCCTACAAAATTTCACTTACACTTGAATTTTGGAGCCTACTAAGGATCTTTTGATCTATCATTCCATGGTCACTTCATGGTCGTCTAATGTCTTTCAAAGTATTAAGTCTTTTTCTAAGTGTCAAATTCACTTTCTCACACATATTTTGTCTTTAATGAATTCACAAACACACATCTTTTATGCAAGCATAGATAGGCATTGTGCAACTCTTGAAGGTAAGGCTTGTGCAATCACTAAAGATAGTGACTGCACAATCCATAAGCATAGTGTACTGTGCAATACATATCAATAGTTAGTGCACATTCTCCATTTACAATATTCCTCACTTCGATTGCAATTGTACTTCTATTTGGGTGAGTTTTCTTAATTGTTGCTTTGGTGCAACTTTGTTTTCACAAGTATCACTTACACTTTCGCAATTTTCATTTTTTCTTGCATTCACTTTAATAAGTGTCATTTTCATGTTATATTCGCTCAATCATGTGTCTCTTTCACTTTCTTTAAGACTTTTCAAGTGTCATTTTCACTTTTCACTTACTTTCATAAGTGTCGTATTTTGGCATGGGAAGTGTATCACATTATGAAATCAAAGTTATGGTTCATTTCAAGAGGAAAATTTGGTATCAATGGGTCCTATCTATCATGTAGACATGGATTAGACTCATTCCCAAATTTGTATGCATTGTCATACTAGTGTCGTCATTATCTTCGTAAAGTATGTCTTGAGTGTCTCACTTGGAGGAGGATGTTCCTTTGACGTCACATTTAGGGGATCATATTGATTCTATATATTGAGTGTTTAATGTTGTTTCATTTATTGTGCTAAGTGTGCAATCATGTTCAACCTATGTTTCATCTCTACCTCACTGATCCCACAATTATTAAAATTCCAGAAAGCTTCATTCTTGGCCAACTTGAGCTCACTCTAACCCCTTAAACTATGCATTGTGTAGTTGTGAGCTTCAAGCATGCATCCCTTCCTCCTGTAACTATGAAATTCATAGTCTTTACCTCCAAGGATTGTGCATTGTGTAGAAATAGTGGCCAAGAACTATCTCATGACCTCCAAAACTGCACAATATTGCCTCCTAGCTAGTCTCCTCCTACACATTACACAGTTACAAGTAAAAGTATGTCTCCCTACCTTCATGAACTATGAAACTACGCAATTTATAGCCCTATCTCTCTCCTAAACTAATCATTGCATAGTATAGTGGGCAAGCCTACCTCACTATGACCCTCAATTGCGCAACCTTGTCTCCCAGGCCTCTAGTATTGCACATTTTGCAACCACACACATCAATACCTCACTATTTTCCTATAAAACTGCACACTACACAATCCCTAAGCCTTCTTCTCTATCCAGTACCCAATTATGGCTCAAATAGTTATTTTCATGAAGCAAGCTAGACTAAGTGTTTTTGGGACTAATGTCATCTTGTCATGAGTGATTTTTATTTGTATGTATTATATCTTGATATGACATGATGATGATCGAAGAGAAGGAGAAGTATACCATGCTAGAAGACACTTATGAAGTGCTAAAGGTAGGTTTATCATTGAAAAAGAAGATGAAGGGACATTAGATTGCGACAGAAGTTGGGAGTTCAAGATCATAGTGAAGACTTCCTATTTTCAATACCTTGGAGGGTGAAGAAGAATAACAAAGAAAATATTTCATGGAGATGAATTACTGAACATACCTCATGAAGATTGAAAAAAAACAGCATGACAAACAACTTGACATTGCCACTTCATCATGGAGTCCATGTCATGATTTTAAAGTTGTGACTAGTACCAATGCCATTACAATGTCACGTGTGTCCATGTGCCTGGACACATCATTTGTGGATGTAATGATGTAATTGTCAAAAGGAGAGGACAAAATGTATGTGCAGAAGTCC
Source organism: Pinus taeda (assembly GCA_000404065.3). Lineage (NCBI taxonomy): Eukaryota > Viridiplantae > Streptophyta > Pinopsida > Pinales > Pinaceae > Pinus > Pinus taeda. The sequence goes on along the minus strand of APFE030963749.1, from coordinate 124,357 downwards.
AGGAGAGATCTGGAATATTAAAAGTCACATAGTCATATATGGACACTTAGAGTCTTTAGGAAAAGTCAAAAAGTCATATAGAAGTCCAAAGGTCACATTATAAGTCCAAGAGTCATGAGGGTAACTCAAGAATTATCGGGTAAATGAAAGGTCATTCCTTTTTTTATAGAATAAACCTCATAACTCAAACAAATGGCTTTTTGGATGCATAACATTTAGAAAGATAGCCTTGGATTCTCTAGATTAGCATAGGAGAGAAGATCATTATTTGGAGAAGCAATAAGTGACTTAATGTTCCACTATTGGAGCTAGTGGCTTTCCATTTTAACTGTTTACTTGGATCTTTCACCAAATAATTAGAATCTCCTTCAGCCAAAACATTTTCATGCATTTATCGTGAATATTGTAAGACTATTCTTTAGATGTTTGGGGTATATGTTTTGTTCACGTGTAATAAAGAAATTGAACTACTTCATTAGCTTTGGTACTTATCTTGTTTGATGTGTGTTGTATTTTCTTTAATGCTTGTTGTGTCTATGTGAACTATTTCGCTAGATAACTAATGAATCTTTCCTTTATCTTGTGTACCTCCCTTAGGATAGTAATATCACTTTCCTTATAGAGACTCACTCTTTACCTTCCTCTCATGAAATTCTTCTTTTAGACATTGCAATTGGTGTTTCACAGTGTCAATTTTCTTGTTGATTTCAAAGGTTATGTGCATACTCTCTTATTCATTGCAGCTAAGGAAAACCTTAGAGTTATGGTGGTTGGGCCGATACTCTAGATGGGGCTCTTACTCTGAACGGTGTGAGGTCTAATTTGGAATTAACATCGAGGATACCCCCTTGATTGACGGATTTCCACCACCATCAACAGTTGGGACTAGAAGGAGCACTAGATGACAAGTTGTGCCCATTGAGGTTGTTTTGAACCTCTTATCTTAAATGGCTCTTCCCCAAATCCCAAATCATACTCCTAATGCATTTTTACAATAGATCTGATGCTAAACTTTTATCCTTGATGGACCTCTTTATGACTTGTCTCAATTAAAGTTTGATGGTGAGGATGATACATCCATAGATGACCATGTATCTCTTATTCTTACATTCCATGAATATTATGAAATTGATATGAGGATGTGGCTTGTGTTCTTTTCTTCCTCACATTTGAAGGTCAAGTTCACTGATGGTGTCATAGTTGACCACCTGCTTCCATTCATTCTTTTGAACACTTCATCAAGGAGCTTCGTTTGGACTTCGAAAAGTATGATTACTGGGATTTCCTTAAAAGGATTAATCAACTAAGAATGAATCCTGATGAATCAATTATGTATTTTTCTAATTGGATCCTTCACCTATGTTATGAATTTCCTTAAGAAGAAATATAAATTGGGATTTATTTAAACAAAATTTTAAGCATTTGGTTCATATGTCTCTACATGGTGGCCCAAACCCCCTAATGTTTATGTTTCCCCAACTTTTGTGAATCATGAGACACCTCTAATTTCGAAGGAGGAATCTACTATTCCTTTTTTCCTTATCCTCGTCCTTTTCTAGGACCAATGTGGCTACCTCCTTATGATGATGTTGAAGAGGGGAAATATAAAAATCAAATGGTTGATCCATCTCTTCAACCTTCATCCATATCTCATGATGGAGATCCAATGGAAGAAACCTTGGAATAGTTTATGAAGCTTAGGGTGAAAACTAATCCCTCCACTCCTCAATATGGTACTAACACTCATAACTTCATTATTGAATCTAATTTGGATTATTTTCCTCCTCTATCATCTCATTCTCATATCCCCTTGTCCCTTGATTTGTTCAATCAAACTCTTCCAAATTGAAGCAATGATCAAGTGCACAGTAATCAAATTTTGCAGGTATAAGAGTAGGAAGGTGAATATTATTTCAATCATTCTTATATTTTTCAAAGTATTTCATGTGAAGATGGTGTTTCCCCATTTTTTATTGATATTGAATCTAGCATTCAATCAAATGAAGTTAATTTTCCTAATCAATCTAAACTCTTAGGAAACAAGTATTCTAATGATGATGATTCCATTGATGTATATGATGATAAATGTGAAAATTCATCAAATGATCTTTCTATTTCTCAAGAAGATTTTGTTTTGAAAGGGGATTGCATGAGGATCCAATTGAAAATGATGTGGGTTAATATAAATTCCAAGCAGAGGTTTTGGTGATCTTGGGAATGGGATCCCAAAAGAAATTGAAGAGGTGACGTATTGAAAGTTTTAGGGTGAAACGGTCTGGGATTATGTGGAAGGAGGGAAATGAAGGCCCAATAGAATCACATGAGTGTAAGTGATAGGGCGGCCTATGTGCATGTGTATCAATGAGTTGCCCCCAACTCTTTTGGATGCAACTATAGAGGAAATATCAAGGGAAAGTCATTTAAGATGATGTGTTGGGATGAAGGAACCAAGGCGTAAATGGGAAATTCTAAGTATGCCATTTGGATGAATGGGGGCCAGATAAAGGTGATGTGTATGTTTGCATCAGCCTGGAAGACAATCCCCACGAGAAATGAAAAAAGTGGATTTTGAAAGCTCCAGCGATAAATCCTCTAAGCTATGTGTCAAGCGTACAGATCAAAGGCATGTAAGGGGAGAAAAAAGGGTTATATTATTGTACATACAAATAAGTGTGTGTGTGTAGTGGGGATCAAAGGCATGTAAGGGGAGAAAAAAGGGTCATACTATTTTATATACAAATAAGTGTATCTGTGTGTGTGTGTGTGTGTGTGTGCGTGTGTGTAGTGGGGATCAAATGCACATAAGGGGATAAAAAGGGGTCATATTATTTTATATACAAATAAGTGTATGTGTGTGTGTGTGTGTGTGTGTGTGTGTACACACACACACACTCACTTTAACTTATTCTAAAGTGCTTAGTTGTTGTGGCTCTAGCCTTTGAATTGACTTATTTATAGTTTATTTATTAATACATAAAGTCATGGATGTGATGATTATTTACCCTAAAGCCATATATTAATAAAAATTTACAATTTTAATTTTTTTTTTGGTTTTTAAAGGGTAATGCTTTAATGAAAGATAGAAAAGCATAAGCTAAGAATTTAAAAAGGGTCCCCGTTTTTTATTAAGATATAATACAAAATGGGGGGTTGAATTTTGTTGCATCACCTCCTTACATTTATGCCCAAGAAAATGTTTTTCATCAAAATTGTAGCCAAGGCCTTTAAGTTGACATTCTACCATTTTAGCATGGGTTAATTTTTGGATGTTGAGGGGAGGAGAAGGACCAAATGGATTGGTGCAAATAGGATGGGGAATAAAAGTGTTTGTTTTTCCTCTTATTTGAGCATGAATAAGTTATTGTTATGCTCAAGCTCATTGACTTTATTTAATCCAAGTAGTAGGGAAATATATTAATAGTTCAACATAGATTTATTCATTCAAACAACTAATAAAGGATTCTTGAAGGAATCAGATAGGATTTCATTTTAGAAATAAGTTGCTCAAATGTGAACATGTAGTCTTCAATTTTACCTAATTGTTTAAGCTTGGTCATGCAACCCAAATGATGAGTATCGATGTAAAAAAATTCATAAATATTAGTGGCAAATTAAGTCCAAGAAATATAACCTTTGTGGGAATTATTACACCATTGTCGTTGTTTGCATCACTAGAGGTATAGATACAATACACCAAGGAAAAGTTTCATTAATTTATTAGTGATACCATACAACGAAAAAGAGTGTTCCAATTGAGTGATCTACTAAAGGTTTTAGAGAAATCATATTTATTCACATTCACTTTAGGAAGGCATAGATTATGAACAAAGGGGTTAGAATGAAACCTTGTGGAATGGGATTATTCGAATCCCCCTTGGTGGGCAAACAATTTTGGGAAGTGAGTTTCCATGAATTTAAAAAATAGTTAAACATTTATTCAGGTAATTTATTGAGTTTGGTAAGCTTGGAATTAATTTTAGTATTTTGGTTATCAACCATAACAAAGTTTTGATCCATAACAACTTGAGCATGTGTTAATTGCAAGTTGTTAGATAATGTTTCCATGTTAGCAACACAATTACAATAATCATGGTTTCAAGTTGTGAACAATATGGGATGTACATGAAAAGGTGATGGGATGATGGGGATAGGGATATTGGTATTGTGGGAAGTGGCTAGTAGGCCCACACAAAGAGTCTTGCTAGAGATTTGTATGAATGTGATCAATACAACTTTTTGGAGCTGGTAATGGGGTGACTGGGTCCAAAAAATGGCTTACGAGAGAGGGGGAACACTACAAACAACATAACATAATGAGCCTATTTATATAGGTCTCAAATAATGGTGCTAGCAGGTCTACTTTTTTTTTTTAGACTGTTGTGGAGTTATACTCCCATTTGAAGAATATTGTGCTAACTAAATATTCAATTTTTTAATGCCAAATATTATTTAGGAATTTCCTAAACTTGAAGATGGAAGTAAGGTCTCTACTTATTGAATATTGAAAAACTCAACAAAACCCCTTGGTTACAATCTTTTTGAAATAACAACAAAGAGTAAGGCTTCAAGGGTCTTAGGGACAAGAGAGTTCCTTGTGCAATAGAACTTTGATTTAAATTTTAATATCCAACAGTAGTACTTCACCCAATATCTTAGTGTGCTAACTAAGGAGGTTTGACTAAGCTTTTATCCACACTACCAGATTACCCACATACTAGAGAGTAATATTCCCAGGTGATATCATCGATGTTGCTACAATATCCAATAAATTCAATAGTTTATCTAAGGCTAGCTTTAGAAAACATACAAGACTTACAATATACGCAAGGGTACATGGAAGTGAATTTTATATATAGATTCTATTGAAGTAGTACTACTTGAAGGGGCACCAATACAAATTAAATGGATTTCCAACCAAGAAAAACATCATGTATTGATGCATAAGTTTTCTAGACATAAACTATGTACATTAAATTTTAAATGTATAACATTTCGAGTCGATACACCATCCATCGTTAGGGACATATAAATATTGAAAGAATCTTAGAAAATAGTGTCGGGTTAATGTTTTCATAGAGTGGAAATTTCTAGCCATTATGAAAATTGGAGAAAAATACTAATATTTGTCATATAAAATAAGGAAGTGGGGTGAAGAAATAATTAAAATATTTACAGGCCATTGCATAAAGAGAGAGACACTTGTTTGAATAAGGAATTACTGCGAGGGTGTGGGGGGGGTGTGAATCAGTAATAATGATATTCTTATATTTTTCTAGCATGCTTATAGTCCCTCTCTATATTTTGTTACTTGTGGGAGAATTCATTCATAAAGAAAGTGAACAAAAAGTTTAAACATTCATGTTCGTACTACAATCACATGAGCAACACATGCATTTGACATGGTGTTTTTCACGTGGAAACCTAGGGAATAAAACCACCAAATTTATTGTTTGTTTATTATGTAAATTAAGCACCTACTTAATTACATTTGTTTTTTTGTGAGAACCCACCCACAAAAGGCACCGACCCCCTTTGGTTAGAAAGCACCAACTTGCTAAGAGGCACCAACTTCTTTTGAATGTAGGCACCAACTTGCTCTTACCACTATTCTACTATTTCATACAATTTTCAAACTGAAAACAGAGGCATATTCATTACAAGCAAAATACCAAAATGGCTGGTTGCAGACTGAACTTCTGCTCTATGTCCTATGTTTTTCCATCGAATCCCTTTGGTCTCATGTAGTTTTTTACTCATTACTCACAGCTACATCTCCTCAAAGCTTTTCCTTCTCTCGCACGGGCTCTTTGTTGTAACTACTTCAATTCAACTCACACTATTCTTTTCACAGCAATCACTCTGATGCCTACTCTTTGGCTCTTCCCCCACTATTATTCTCACAACAAACATGTTTCTCTTATTGCACAAGCACTCTATCTACTCTTAGTGCTTAATCCACACTGTGTATTCACATGGCTCTCACTCCTCAACACTTCAATAACTGATGCTCTATTCCCCTGTTTTCTCAATTGAAAATGATGTCTTTGATTCATAGAACCACACTAAACAAGGTTGTCTCTGTTGCATGTATCCATACTACCAAAATTTACTTCTTTCATGGCTCCCCATGATGTTTTTGCAGCTTCTGGATGAATCCTATCACAATATTAAGCACTGAGATGTAACGTAGAGCTATTCACTAACTGACTGCATAAATATCCATGCTAATAATTTAGTTCTCAGGTGGCCTGCACAATCCTTTGAGAGTCCCATTCTTATTTATTGCTCCACAAATCTTTTCAACCCTCATGGATGGCTACCCTATTCCACATTTGACACAACCATACATGTATGTGAAGTAACTAATTACTTCCTTCATTCCCTCAAATTCATCTCTGTTAAATGTTGTTCTTGTTACCTTGTCTCAAGGCCTTCTCCAAATCTAACTGACTTCAACAACCAATTTTTCCATTCCTACATTCAATTCTTCAGCTACCAACTCATACATCCATTAAACTTGTTGTATTACCTCATTGGAACATAACATATCGTAACTTACACAAGTGGATTGTTACGATATTGCACTCTCTAATATCCTTGGCCCCATTTTCCTTTAGCTCCTTTAGCAATTTATCCCTCATAGGACCAAATATATGATTGATGGCTTAGTTCTATATTATATCCCTGTCTATATCGTAATTCACACAATTTAAACATTATAATATTTCACTATCTGATATCCTTGGCTCCCTTAGCACTTAGCTCCCTAAGTGTTTTCCTTCTCATAGCACTGAGGGTTGTGATCGGGGACTTAGCCTTAGGTGCTAAGGCCTGTTTTTCCTTCCAAGGGTTTATCTTTCTCTATTAATTCATCTATGCCCTTAGTTCCTTTGACTCATCACAACCAAGTGTCAAACCATCATCGGAGCCCCTTTCATTGGAACTTCTTTAACCTTTATTTTAACAAGAGTTATGATATCCTTTTCCTCTCATATTTCATCTTTCGATATGCTAACATCACTAGCCACTTCACTTTCACAGGCCCACTAACATGCCTCCATGTGTCCATCTAGATGAGAGAGAAAGGGGTTCATCAAACTTTGGTTTTTTTATGAAATCCTTTGAATTTCTTGTTTCTCGCAAACTTTGGTGCTTCCAAAGAAATGAAAATCTTAAGTACTTACGAGTTTCTGATCTTTTATGGCCCTATGCACCAAGGTGCCTGATGGCTTTGTCCTTCTAATATCCCAAGGCTCCAACCTCTGATATTCCTCCTACTCTAATATTTCGATCTCCGATATTCTAGTCTCTAGGAACTCACTATCAAGTCTCGATGGGCTCTAACCTCTGATATTTCATCCTTCTTAGGAATTCAAGTCTCTGGACTTTGACAAGTCATATATTTTGATCCAAGATTATATTTTTAGACTTACTCACACCATTTGAAAGTTATTCCAGAGAAATTTCCAATGGAGAGAGTATAATGTAGGCTTTGAGCCCATATTCTACCTATGAGATGGATGCAAACTCTCTGCAACTCTTTTCTCCTTGACTCTTCTTCTTATGCATGGAATGTTGAACTCCCTGCCACCATAGTCATCAATTTATGGCTTCTCTAGTAAGCCTACTACTATGATGATTCTCTACATGAAGCCTACAACTACCATGGGATTCCATCTGGACCATCATTGTAGTCATCATTTTATGGATTTTCCAATAAGCCTGCTATTATGATGATTCTCTAAAGAGTACTACAGCAACCATGGGAGTAATTTTGGGCCATTACTTATTGCATCTGTTGCGATAAGAAACCATTCAAGTTTTTTTGACATCAATGCCAATGCTAACAAAATCACTAGTTGTTCAGACACCACCAATTGTCCAACAATCTCCCCCTTTGGCATTCATTGAAACACCATAAGCCCCCCCTCAAGATAGACATGGTCTTCTCTGATGCCCCCAGTAATATTCTCCCCCTTTGGCATCAATGACAAGTAATACTTATTGAATGCTCCTCCTAAACCATTATATTCTACTCTTCCATGGCTCCCACATGTTGAGTAGCTGCCACCACCTACCAAAATGAATTCTTTTGGAATGAGGAGTTACAAATCCTATATATTTCTTAAGATATTCAATTGGTTCTCTTACCAGTCTCTTAGTAAATATATTTGAAAGTTTCTCTTTAGTGGCCATATATTCAAGTCTAACAATATTGGCTACAACTTGTTCCCTCAAGAAATGGAACTTGATAGGAATATGCTTAGTCGCTGAATGCATGGATGGATTTTTGGAGATGTTGATGGCACTTGTGTTGTCACACATTACTGGAATAGGATCAGTCAACTATACCTGAATATATTTTAAATTCTTCTTCATCCATAGAATCTACGTACAATAGGCAGCAACAAAAATATACTCTGCTTCAGTAGTCGATAAAGAAATAGAGGCTTTTTCTTGATGACCCATGAAACCAAACATTTTCCCAAGAAGAAAGTTGCACCAGAGGCGATTTTCCTATCATCAAGACTGCCAACCCTATCTACATTAGTGTAGGCTTTCAACTTACTCTTAACTCTTAACATACCACAATCCATATTTTGTTGTTCCCTTATTTAAAAATTCTTTTGACAACAACAACATAAATTTCACATGGGAAAGCCTAGAATATGGACATAAGACCCACAACTTGCATGATGTATGGCCTCGAAACTCTAAGATACAACAAGCTTCCTATCATGGATCTGTATTTAGTTTTATTTACCAATGGTGTCCCATCTTCTTTTCACAATTTGCAGCCTGTAGTAATAGGTGTTCTTACTATCTTGCAATCTTCCAAATCAAATTTCTTTAGAGTTTTCTTGAGATATTTGGATTTGGATATAAACACTGCTTGTGGAGACTAAGCAATTTGAAAACCTAAGAAGAAGGATAGCTCTCCAATCATAGACATTTCAAACTCTGTCTACATGCATTTTGCAAATTGATTCCCCAATTGTTCCATTTCACTTCCAAATATTATATCATCCACATACACAACTACGATTAGTAGATGGTCGCCTTCAGACTTTACATATAATTTTTTGTCAACTATGCCTTTCTTAAATCCTTGTTGCTAAATTTATTTATCTAGCCTTTCGTACCAAGCTCTAGGAGCCTATTTCAGTCCATACTGAGCCTTCTTTAATTTGCATATGAACCCTTCATCTGTGGTGCGTATAAATCTTGCTAGATTCTCAATGAAAACTTCTTCTTCCAAATCTCCATTAAGAGATGCAAACTTCACATCCATATGATATACCTTGATGTTTTTATGGGAGGAAAGAGCAAGAAAAATTATGATGGCCTCCAGTTGTGCTAATGGTGCAAAGTTTTCCTCGAAATATGCTCCTTCTATTTGGGCATACCCTTTGTAGACCAAACGAGCTTTGTTCCTAATTACTTGACCTTGCTCATTCAACCTTTTTTTGAAAACCCATTTGGTTCAAATAACATTTTTCACTCTAGGTCTTGGAACAAGCTCCTAAGTGTCATTCGTTTCAATCTGGTCAAGTTATTCATTCATAAATTTCACCCAGAACTTGTCTTCACTTGCTTGGTTGATATTTTTGGATTCAATCTGTGATAACGAGGCCAAACTTACATAACTTGTATTTCCAACAAGTTTTCTCTTAGTTTGGACACCATGTCTTTGATCTCCAAGTATTTGAATCTTAGGATGTTCTTTCTGTACGTACCTGGAAGGTGTCTTTGGCCTTGGAGTTGTGCCTTCTTCCTCACCTCCACTATTTGAATTTGTTTCTTCTAGATCTGTGGACCTCATATCTGAATTTTCTTCATCGTCTGAGTTCATATTTCTTGTAGAGGACTTAGGTTGTGAATCTATTTCATGTACTATCATGTCAATGTAATCCTCAATCTTCTATGTCTACTTGTTGTAAAACTTATATCTATTACTTCGAGCAGAGTACTTAAGAAATATTCCTTTGTTAGCATGAGAGTCAAACTTTCCAGGATTCTTATCATTCCTTTTGATGAATCACTTGATTCCAAACACCTTGAGATGTTTAACTGGTGTCGGTCTTCCTTTCCACAACTCATATGAGATTTTATTGCTATTAGGCCTGATTTGAGTTTTATTTGACAATTACATTGTTGCCTGTGCTTCTTCTCCCCAGAAGATGTGAGACACACTTGCTTCATCCAAGATTTCTCTGGCCATTTCATGGATTTTCTATTCTTCCTTTCCACTACCCATTTACTATGGAGTTCTAGCCACTGAGTACTGCCTCCTCATGTCGTGCTCTTCATAGAATTCCTTAAACTCTCTTGAGGTGTACTCACCTCCTTTATCTGATCTTAAGCATTTTTTCTTCAAGTCTTTCCCATTTTCTACTTGAGCTTTAAATTTATTGAAATTCTTGAATGCTTTCGACCTTTCTTTTAAGAGCACAATTCAAGTGGCACTAGTAAATTCATCAATGAGAAGCATAAATATATTTCTCCTTTTAGGGTTTTTTTTTTCTCTATATGGGCCACAAATATCTGTGTGAAAAACCTACATAGGTCTATATGAGGAGAACTCTTTTGACTTGAAATAAGTCCTAGTCTACTTGCCAAATTCACATGACTCGCAGATTGAGTTATCGGGCCTTGACAGTATTGGTAATCCTTTCACGGATTCCATCTTTCTAACCTTTATCAAACTGTCAAAATTCATATGCCCAATCATCTTGTGCCACAACTATGATTTATTTGTTTTGCTTAAATAGAATTTAACCCTGGAATCGTCAAACACATATACATTATTGTGGGTTCTGATTTCTTTTCCCACCAATTTTGAATTTTTCATGTTGCATATCTCACATTCTTTAGATCGAAATGTCACATCGTAGCCATTATCACACATTTGGCTAACACCAAGTAGATTGTGCTTGAGACCTTCTACATGTAGCATATTTTGTGCTTCGATTTTTTAATCAATACTGACTATGTCATTACCTTGATTCTTGTTGGAGCATTGTTTCCAAAGGTGACATTCTTTTATCTATCCTTTTCTTTTAGTGACAAAAATTTTCCTTTATCCCCATTCATATTTTTGGAACGACCAATATCCACATACCATTTGTTTTCTTGATTATGAGCCGATAAAGCAAGTCCAGATTGCATGCTCCTTTTAGTCTTTTGTTTCCAACTCCCCTTATCTTGTTAGATAGCTGACTGTCTAACATTTTGGGACTGAGACTAGTATTCAAAACTTCTTCTGCACTCACTTTCTTTGAGCCCAAAATTATTACATTTTAAACATTCTACTTTATTTACAAGGGGAGAGAAGACATTTCGATCTTTAAGAGAAGAATCTTGAGATCTAAAATTTTGATTCTTACTAAATCTTAGATTTTCATTTCTTTCAACTTTGATCCTTTTGCAATTAACAACTTTATGTGCAAAGGTATGAAATTTATAACAATGACCATAAAATAAATAGGCATGTCTATTGTTGGAAGTCTTATGAGATTGTGCATGAAGGTACCTTGGTTGTCTGGTGATTGATTTGTTCTCCATTGGTAGTCTCCTCTTTTCCATGTTTCTCTTTTGTCTTCATTGATTCTTCCTTGAATATTCTTCACATAGCTTTGTGTTTCTTTGAATAATGAAGACCTGGAGTTGATATTTTCCATAAAGGGTTCTTGTGTCTTTTAGTATCCTAGACATGTTTTGATTCTTGAGGGCCTTTGGCTATTTAGAATCTGATATAGTTTCCTTGTGCCTTCTACAAATTTTTATTTAAACCCTTCTTGGTCTTTATTCCGTCAAGATTAGTTCTTAGAGAAACAACCTCTGCTTCAAGACTCTGACAATTATCTTCCCATTCCTAGATCAAATCTTGAAGAACCTCTTCCTTTCATTTAGCCTCTTCCAGTTTAAATTTCAAAGACAGAATATTATCTTTGCATGTCTTTGAGATTTTTTCCTTTCTTAACTTGAGCAACTCCTATTTTAATTTCTTGTTCTCCTCTTCTAGTTTCTCATAAGTTCCTTATTTTTCTTCTACTAGAAGTATTAATTTATCTTTTCTCTTGATATCTTCTTCAAGTTTTTCTTTTTGATAAGAAAACTCCTCATTATCAGAGTAATCATACCTTCTTCAACACGTTGTAGTTGTTACTTCAGCTGCTTATTATTCTTCCTTTCTTTCTTTAACTCATCAAGGGAATTGATGAGTTCCCCTTCAAGATCCATTATTTCTTCTTCTTCTTCTTCCTCTTCAGTATCCATAATACCTTGTTTCTTGTAGACTGATTCAAAATCCATAAGTAAATACTTATCTGAGTCATTCTGTGATAAGTTCTCACTATCTGACTCTGGTACTGAGCTACCCTCTTTGGAGTAGAAAGCCGTGTTCTTATAGAACTTTTTCTTCTGATTTTTTTGAGACTTGTTTCCAAATTTTTGATCATCTTAATTTTTAGACTTTTCTTTATAAGGGAATTTGGAAGAAAAATGTCCAACTCTTCCATAGTATAAACATTTAAAGGGTAGCTTCCCTTTATATTTTCGTGAGCCATACTTTAGATTTCTGGCTAGTTGAGCCAACTCTTGATCAGATTCACACTTGGAGCAGTCTTGATGATATTTGTGCCCCTTAGCCTTTTTGGATACTTTGAATGTTTCTTCCTTAGGTTCATACTTTTCTCTTCCTACTCTCATCTCATAGGCTGTGAGAGTACCATGCAGCTGGTCCATCTTGAGATCCTTTAAATTAGCCATTTCTTCAATAGTTGAGACTTTGGCATTAAATCTCATGGGCAACGATCTTAATATTTTCTGAACAATCATCTCTTCCTTGACCTATTCACCAAGTCCTCAAATCATATTATTTACTTCATCAACTCTGAGGAAGTATTATGCTATGTTTTCATATTCACTCATTCTCAAGCTCTCAAACCTTATTCTGAAAGTTTGAAGTTTAGCCTGCTTGACTTTGTCATCTCCTTCGTGACTCTGATTAATATTTACCCATACTTCCTTAGAAAACTTACAATGAATAAATTTTGTAAGTTCTAATTGACTAAGAACAAAGAGAATGGCATTCTTGGCTTTAGCATTGTTTCCATATAATTTTTTACCATCTACATCAGTGGGAGGAATATCAGGGACATTGTAGTCTATTAGCATTGAAGTCCAAACATCTACTCCCAGGGATATAAAATACGCTTCCATTCTTACTTTCCAAAAGGCATAGTTTGTCCCTCCAAATACTGGTGTTCTACTTGAGTAAGACTCTTGACTTTCTTGCCTAGACATAATTCCTTATAGATCTACCTTCCAGTGGCTAGACTATTCTTGAAGGAATGCTAGCTCTGATACCAATTGTTGGAATAAGGAATTATTGAAGGAGGGGTGAATCAGTAATAGTGAGATTATTATCTTTTTCTAGTATGCTTGCAGTCCCTTTCTATATTCTTCTAATTTTGGGAGCATTTATTCATAAATGAAGTGAACAACAAGTTTAAACATTCATGTTCGTACTACAATCACATGAGAAACACACACATTTGACACTGTGTTTTTAAACTCGAAACCTAGAGGGAAAAAACCACCAAATTTTTGTTTGTTTATGATGTAAATTAAGAACCTATTTAATTACATTTTTTTATTTGTGAGAACCCACTTGCAAGAGGCACCAACCCCCTTTGGTTAGAAAGCACTTCCAAGAGGCAAAACCTGCTCTTGCCAATGTTCTACTATTTCATACAATTTTCAAACTGAAAACAGAGGCACATTCATTACAAGTAAAATACCAAAATGGATGGTTGCAGAATCAACTTTTTCTCTCTCTCCTCTTTTGTTCCACTAATTCCCTTTGGTCTCATGCAACTCTTCCTTACTCACTACTCATATATACATCTCCTCAGCACTTTTCCTTCTCTCGCATGGGCTCTCTACTGCAACTACTTCAGTTGAGCTCACACTATTTTTTTCATAGCAATCACTATGTTGCCTACTCTTCAACTTTTCCCTCACTATTCTTCTCATAAAACACATGTTTCTCTCACTGCATAAGCACTCTATCTACTCTCGATGCTTAGACCCCACTATCTATTCATATGATTCTCACCTGTCAACACTTCAACAATGTGCTCTATTCCCCATTTTGCTCAATTACAAATGATGGTTTTGAATAACAAAAGCACATTGTGCAAGGCTGTCTCTATTTTTTGTACCCTTACTACCCAAATTTACTTATTTCATGGCTCCCCTTGCTGTTGTTGTGACTTTTGGATGAGTCCTCTCACAATATTAAACACGGAGATGGACCTTGGTGATCTTCACTATCTAACTGTGTGAATCTCCATGCTAAGAATTTAATTCTCAGGTGGCCTGCACACTCCTCTTAGAGTCCCATTATTATATATTTCTCCACATATCTTGACATTCCTCAGGAATTGCCACTCTATTCCACATTTAACACAACTATATGTGTATTTGAAGCAACCAATTGCTTCCTTCATTCCCCCAAATTCATATCTATTAAATGTTGTCCTTGTTGCCTTGTCTCAGAGCCTTCTAAATATCTAGTTGCATTCAAAAACCAACTCCACCATTCCTACATTCAATTCTTCAGTTGCTAACTCATACATCCATTAAACTTGTTGTATTGCCTCACCGGAACACAACATATCGTAACTTACACAAGTGGATTGTTACGATATTGCACTCTCTAATATCCTTGGCCCCCTATACCTTTAGCTCCTTTAGAAATTGCTTTCTCATAGGACCGAATCAGTGAATGATGGCTTAGTTCTATATCAGAGCCCACTATGTATCGTAACTCACACAATTGAAATGTTACGATATTGCACTGTCTGATATCCTTGGCTCCCTTAGTGCTTAACTCTCTAAGTGTTTTCCTTCTCATAGGAACAAGGGTTGTGATCAAGGGCTTAGCCTTAGGTGCTAAGGCTTGTTGTTTCTTCAGGTTTATCTTTCTTTGTTATGTATTCTCCTCCTTTGGTTCCTTGGATTCATCACAACCGAACGTCAAACCACCATTGGAGCCCCTTTCATTGGAACTTCTTTACTCATTATTTTCACAAGAGTTATGATATCCTTTTGCTATGATATTTTGTCTTCCAATATGCTGACATCACTGGCCACTTTAGTTTCTTGAGCCCACTAACATGGCACCACGTGTCCATTTGGAGGAGAGAAAAAAAGGTCCATCAAACTTTGGATTTTCAATGAAATCCTTTATATTTCTTATTTTTTGTAAACCTCAACACTTCCAAAGAAAATGTGAATGTTAAGTACTTAAGAGGTTCTGATCTTCAATGGCCCTATGGTCTGAGGTCCCTAATGGCTTTGTCCTTTTGATATCCCAAGGCTCCAACCTCCGATATGCCACCTGCTCCGATATTTTGGTCTTCAATATTCTAGTCCCCAAGAATCAAATATTGAGTCTCGATGGGCTCTGACCTCTGATATTCATCCTTCTTAGGACATCAAGTCCCTAGATTTTAGCAAACCATATCTTTGATTCAACAATATATTTTTAGAATTCCTCACACCATTGGAAAGTTCTTTCAGAGCACTTTCCAATGGAGAGGGTCCGATGTATGATTTTGGTCCACTTTCTACCTCTGAGATGGATGCAAACTCTCTGCTACTCTTTGCTCCTTGACTCTTTTTCTTGTGCATGGAATGCTGAACTCCCAACCACCATAGTCATCATTTTATGGCTCCTCCAGTAAGACTGCTACTATGATGATTCTCTACATGGAGCCTACAACTACCATGGGATTCCATCTAGACCATCAATGTAGTCATCATTTTATGGTTTTTCCAAAAAGCCTGCTACTGTGATGACTCTCTAAAGAGTACTGCAGCAACCATGGGAGTCCTCCTGGGTCATTACTGCCTGCATTTGCTACGATAAGCATCCATGCCAGACTGGTTGACATCAATGCCAACATTAATACATTCACTTGTCATTGAGACACCATCAATTGTCCAACAACACTGTGTAAAAATAATTATAAATAATATTGCTAAATTGTTAATTAGAAAATAATCATTATGTGCAATTAAAGGTTATTAAATGAAATAAAACAAATTAAAAATATTTAATGCATGAAAATAAATTAAAGTGTAAAAGACAAGTGAGGAAAATATAAGTTAATAAAAGGGGAGAATTTGAAGATGAAAGCAAATTAAGAAGAAAAATCAAAGATAAACTAAGGGACCGAAGAGATTAAAACTAGAAAATTGATCAAGATATTAAATCAAGAAAGGGTCAAACTAGGTTAAAGAAAACCAGGTTGTAATAAAGGGGAAGTAAAATTAAAAGGAAGAAAGAAAATTTCATTATACATAGAAGTTTCTGAAAAAATAAATTAATAATGGTAAAAAATATTAATGCTTAAGATTATGTATGTTGGGCTTCCATCACTGGCTAAGCTTGTAGCCATCTTTCTGATTAAAATTATTAGGATGTTTTTCAAATTCTATACTCCTTAAATGATGTGAGAAGAGTTATATAGAACATCTTGTATTTTCTATGTATGCTTCCTCATATGCAATTTTACCCACTTAATGATAGATATCTATGTTATTTATAGAAATAAAATATGTCTCTAGTCTAAGAACAAGAAACGCTCTAGAAATGTGCTAGGAAAGTGCACTAATAACACTTGTGGTGTTCCAAATATAAATATTCATAATATAGTTTATGTATATTACTCAAGTATATTACATAAAGCAATAGTGTTGCAAACAAATGGAGAATATGAACCAAAATACTATACCTTTATTGGCATGAAAGAAATGTTCACTTACCTCTTCAAGGGGGCAGCCTCTAATAAAGAAAATCTTAAATTACAAAAGTTTTCTGACACCTTTTCTAATGCTTCTACATCTTTATGTGGTGATTTCTATTTCCTAAAAACATTCTAGATAAGAAAAATTCTAGTAAAAAAAACTGCTAATAAAACTTCTCGCAATAATTATGCTTACACTGCTAAATAGCCTTATTTACTAGCCTCTAACATAATGATATATATTAATGTATAATGTATCTACTTAGAAGTTTAGGGTTGTTAGGAACCAAACAAATTGCACTACACAACTATTTTTTCCAAATGTCGTTGTACAATAAACCTGAATGGGGATGGTATCTTGATGCACTTTCCCCTTTGTTAATTCTTCATGCACTTTCCCCTTTGTTAATTCTTCATTCTCTCCCAAATCTAATTTCTTGATTGTCCTACATTCAAAGGTGGGAATATCTTTTTTTTATACTCCTTTTTCATAAAGTGGAAAAGATCTTGTTGTAATGCAGGTGATTGCCTTTTAATAAATAATGTTTAAAGGGTAAGTTTTTCGTGATTTGTTCACTTCAAAAATGTAAAGAAATATTTTATTGATTTGTTCACTTCTCTCAATTATTGTGGTTGGTAAGGGAAACAACTGCGCGATGCTAGATTTGTTAATAAACCAAAAGACTTTGATATTATCCCTTTTGTGATCAAAATATTATCCCTTTGAATGAAAATAGATTAATGTCATGTTCCGTTGATTATTGATATGCAGGTTGCATTATAATTATATTTATATATGATTTGTTAATAAACCAAAAGACTTTGATATTATCCCTTTTGTGATCAAAATATTATCCCTTTGAATGAAAATAGATTAATGTCATGTTCCGTTGATTATTGATATGCAGGTTGCATTATATTATATATAGGATGCATTATATAATATAGCAGTGCATTAATATATATATTATATATAATATAATATATAATATATATATAAATAATTAAAATAAGATAAGCGCAATGACAAAATACATAATTAATTAAATAAAAGCCTCTCATCACATTCTTGCCAACTATTTTCTTGGTTGTGGTAGCATTCAAAGGTGGAAAGATCCTATTTGATTACAAAATCCTTCTTTGAATGATGTCTTGGTAAGTGTCTGTTCCACTCTCGTATTCATGCTAAATATAGAACATACCTAATGGGAAAATCAATAGATTTTTTATACGGAAATAAAATTTAAAACCTTCAAATTTTTAAGAAACTTAACTATATCTCAATGCTATTTTTTCAAAAACCCTGGACGAAATTTACATTTAATCATGGGTTTGGTGTTGTAAATATTTAAAAATAATATATATATATATGTTTTTTAATAAATATTATTTTATTAATATATTTATATTTGATTAATTAAAATTTTAATTAATTATTTTTTAATAAAACCTATGATGTTAATAATATAATGTAATAATAAAATTTATTTATTGATATACGGAGCTTTTAAAATGTTGAGCTATAAAATTTTCATTAAGTGTTAGGAAAAATTCAATTAGAGTCTACAAATCATTAAATGATTTTTTTAATAATTAATTGAATTTATTGTTAATGGTGTTTTTTTATGTTAATTAATTTTTTAATAATAAAAATTATAATTATTTAATAACATTATTAATAAATTGTAAACCAAATTAAAAATTTTAATATTTTGAACGTCTTTTTATAAATTGTTTTTAGAGAGATCTAGGTGTTGGACGACAAACTCAAGGCATTAACAACCTTCGTGAATCTCACCCATAGTAAGGACTTGAGGTTTTGGCAACACCATTGGCACACTCTCCACTGCACGCAAGGTTCGAGACATGGAAGAGATGACAAGACCACCCTCCATCACCATTTATGATATCATCTATAGACTATACACTCATCTTACAACATGGTGGGATGAACAAAATGTTAAATGGCTCAGCCCCAGCAGGGACCGTCATTCAAATTCATAGTAACCCATAGATAAAGTCAGAATTGAGTCAACTAGGATTTAGGAAGAAAACACTGCAAACATGGTGTGTGACTATGGGCACCCGACAGAGGAGGTAGCGGAAGAGGCAAACCTCTTGTCCCACCCTAGCATGGACAATTTGATGAACATTTTGATAGAAACACACCCCATTGATACCACATGATGGTAGCTGATGTGAAAGTTCTGGAGCTTTGTGTTATAAGAGATCACCTCTAGGCTCTATGCAATGTTCTTGGTTGTCACAACCTAGGGTTAAAAGTTCATGTAATAAAGCTAATAAAGGAAAAATAAGACGAAGGTCATGGGATGTATTCCAACCTGAATGTTGGGAAAAACATTTTAGTGAGCGTTAGTTTGGTTTATTATGGCTAAGGGAAATTGACAAAGACATTGGCAAAGGCAAAGAGGCATTAATTGGCATTCGATTTATTAAAATAAAGGAAAATAGGAGAAAAGGGGGATGAAAGGTCACAAGTTTGAATGAAGAGAAAAATGAACAAAATAGAGGCCTCAATGATAACAAGGCTTCTGGCGATCAATTCACGACTTTTTTCAATTTTAGCTTGGAGCTTTCTCTCTATTATCTCTTTCATACTCTTACACACTTCGAGAATTCTTGGATCACTCTAGCATTGGAGAAAGGAAGACAAAAGAAGGACAAGAAAGCAAAGGAAAGCAAGGATCAAGCAACTTCAATGGGAATAGTTGCAGGAAACAGGGTAGATGTGTGATTTCCATCTCGTTTGTGAATGCATTGCACATGCATGTATGTATTTGGTTTTCTTGTTGTCATTGGCATGTTTTTTTCAAGGTGTGACAATTGTTTCGGCCTTACCTTGTTATTTCTGGATAGCCATGGTGTGATAGGGTTCTTTCATTTGTTTGAGCTTTAGACTATTAGATGGTTTTCGAATCGGGTGAGGTGGTCTTAGGAAAATTCCCAAGGGCCTAGGAATCCCTTGATCAGTTTTGGCAAGAATGTGGTAAAGCCTGACGGTGGAGACGGGAAAATTACTCAAGGTATTGGTGAAGAAATCCAAAGGTGTCCAAGCTTGTTTAGGGCCTAGTGATCCCTTGATCAGTTTTGGAAATATTGTAGTAAAGCCTGGTAGTATATGTTCTTGTTTTCGGCTTAGTGATCCCTTGACCGGTTTTAGTGGGATTGTGGTAAAGCTTGGTTGTGTAGGTGCTCGTTTTGAGCCTAGGAGTCCCTTGATTGGTTTTAGAGGGATTGTGGTAAAGCTTGAGGAATGCATGGTTATTTTTTTGCGAGTCCTACATTCATGCTTGGAATATGGTATGAGGGTGATTGGCTGAAAGAAAGATTTGGTTCAACCCAATCTATGGTCAGGTGGTACGTGGAATTCCCTGACTTGGTTGGCTTTTTCATATGTTAATAACATCTCTTTTCCTCTTGTATTCATGAGTATTTATACTTGTTGTTATGTGGTTTTTATGGTTGTTCTATCATTGTTATTATATTGGTTATATGCTAGTTATAAGCACGCTTTCATGATAGAATTTGTAGGTGTTAACCCTGTACATAAATCACCCACAAACGAATTCTAAAAATAGAAAATATATAATGAAGAGAACATAAAACATAAAACAGATATACACAAAGATTTTCCCCTAGATCCCAAAACAGGGACTACTAATGATTTTTCATTATATTCCTTTCAATGTTACAATACATAATATATATACATGCTAAAGCATTCATAAAAACCAATCCATTAACTCTAGATTAGAACATAATTTTAGTTCACTTGACTAGATCAACAAAATACCATGGGTAGAAAACCTTCATGCCAAAAACCATGTGCAAAACCATAGGTAGGTTCACCCACCTAATATAGGGTCAAAAAAAAAAATTGCGGGGCATTGCCTCGGACCCTATATAGGGGGGATACCGCTCCCTTGAAAACCTCAAACAAGGGGGGTTGCGCCCCTCCTATGACCCACCGGCCACCCCCCACATCAAGGACTAGTGGGAAACCTACTGTGAGAAGAAGAACTAAAGTACACCCTCACTATTTTCGGTCGCACCCACTTGGGATTCGTTCTGGGACGCCATCAAGGAGAAGTACTATCCTGTTAAGATCTATGAGGATAAATACATAAAGTGGACCACATTGTGGCAGGGAAGGTACCAAGACATGCTGAAGTTTACCAATGTTTTTCATACCCTTCGTACGAAGTTGGGTATCAAGGATTATAAGAAACATTTGGTACTCATGTATCGCAACTGCCTACACATGTACATTGAGGATGAGATGGAGTTCCTAGACATCTCCTCGCTTGGCACGATGTACCGATACGCTATCAAGATTGAGTAGAAGTTTAAATAAAAAAAGTGAGACTTTGGATCTTTGAATCTGAAGCAAGGGAAAGGCGCCCCCAAACTGCAGAGCAAAGGGGAAAGCCAAGGTGGGGCAACCCAAGATAACCCACCGAAGTTGCAAGCATATAAAATCAATGTGAAGACAAAGGAGACGGGAAAGTGGTGTGAGTTCCATAAAATATCCACTCACAACACAAGTGAGTATCGGGCCAAGCAGTCACTAGTGGTCGAGGTAAAGGCTTCTGAGTCAGATGCATGTTTCGACTTTGACTCTGAACCCAAGAAGGGGAATGAAAAAGTGAAGAAGATCATTTACGTGGACCCTAGTGCCACTGTGCCCACCACCAATATCCATAAGATTGAGCTTGAAGATCCAGAGGAGGGGGAACTCTTATTCCACTCATATATGTGGGTGAAGGGTTCTCCACTATAGTTCATTGTTGACAACAGGAGCCAAAAGAACCTCATTTCAGTAGAGGTCATGAAGTGGTTGGGCCTACCGACTACAGCACATCCATAGTTGTACACCATCGGGTGGCTTCACTAAGGATGAGATCTCTACGTCAGCCAGCACTGTTGCCTTCCCTACAACATCAAGCGTTTCATTGATGAGGTACTGTGTGATGTTTCTCCTCTTGAAATTTGTGATATACTCTTAGGACAACCATACTTGTGGAAGTGACATGATGTATATGATTTTAGACCCTGCTCTACTTTTATTTATTTGGGTAGTAAGTTATATAGGATACCGGAGGTAGCCCCACCTATTTCCATCTCTTTGATCTCTGCTAAGAAATGTAGTAAGATCATCTCCCAGAATGTAATTTTATTTTTTTCTGATTCTCTCTCTAAGTAAGGGGAAGATCGTAGCTATATCCATGGCCCCTGGGAAGGGTTCCTCCACACAAAAAAAGGAGGTAGATATAGTCGTGGAATAATACAAGGACATCTTCTCCGCATTTACAGGGGTGCCCTTGCACTGTAGGGTCAAGCATTTAATCAATCTAACTCCTGGAGCACCTCTATCCAACGGGTTGATATATCGTTGCTCCATTATGGAAAATGAAGAGATGAAGCTGAAAATCCAGGAGTTGATGAAAAAACGACACATCCGACCAAGTTCCTTGCCTTATGGGAGCCCCATTGTACATGTATAGAAGGAGGATGGGACCTAGAGGCTTTTCATTGATTATCGAGCACTAAACAAAATCATTGTTAGGAATAGGTATCCAATCCGATGAATTGATAACCTTCTGGACCAACTCAAGGGGGCCAAGTATTTCAGCAAGATGGATCTGAAGTCTGGCTATCACCAGGTTCCAGTAGAGCCCACAGATGTGTGGAATACTGCCTTCAAATCCAAGGAAGGCCTTTTCGAATGGTTGGTTATGCCCTTTGGGTTAAAAAATTCCCCTACTACTTTTATGAGGCTAATGGATGACATATTGCGGCCCTTCACCAACTCCTTCATGGTTGTTTATTTGGACGAAATTCTCATCATTAGCAAGAGTTGGGAAGAAGAACACTTGCAACACATTTGACAGGTCCTTCAAACCCTTCGGCTACACAAATTGTGTTCCAACTTGGAGAAATTCAACTTTGGCATGATCCAGATCCAATATTTGGGTTACATCATAGATGAGTGTGGCGTACATGTGGATTTAACTAAGATCCAACTCATTGGGGATTGTCCAGCCCTGACCACTCTAATAAAGCTTCGTAGCTTTTTAGGCCTTGCAAATTTTTATCGAAGGTTCATGTTGGGATTACCCCATATCACTTAGCCTTTGAATCATATTATCAAGGGTGTGGCAAAAGAAAAAATTTCCTAGTCTGAGTCCCAATAGAAGGCGTTCATTGAGTTGAAGCACCAACTCTACTTTGTAATGGTACTCACAATTCCATACCTACAACAACCATTTGAAATCGAGACAAACGCCTTAGACTATTTTATTGGTGTAGCCCTCACCCAACATGGGCATCCAGTGGCCTATCATAGTGAGACACTTTCCGATACAATTCGGAAGTACCCCAACTACGATAAAGAGATGTATTCCATCATGCAGACTTATAGGCAATGGAAGCATTACATTCTTGGGAAGGATATGGTCATCCCCACTGATTAATAACCTCTTCAGTTTATACAGACACAAGGGTAGTTGCAGAACAATCACCATCAAAAGTGCTCTACATATATGCAATAATTCAACTTGGACATTAAATACAAAAAGGGAAGGACCAATAATGTTGCAGATTGCCTCAGTCGACCCCCAGTTGCAGCACTGACTACTGTTCTCAACTCTTATGGCCACAAGTCCTCTAGATGGCCACAACTATACAAAGATGATCCAAATTTCGCCTCCACATACCAGATGCTAGTAGATGGAAAGAAAGTTCCTAATTTCCACCTCCATAACGCATTATTTTGCCACCTGGGCTACCTTTGTGTTCCTTCAAGTGAGCGTGGAAAGCTGATTTGGGAGGCACACTACAGTCAAGTCTTAGGACACTTTTGTGTGGAGAAAATTGTGGATGTACTACAAAAGTACTTTTATTGGCCCAAACTCTAACTAAATGTTGGGAAACATATTAGATCCTGCACTTCTTGTGTCATCGCCAAGCCAACCATCAAGAAGTAAGGCCTATACACTCCTCCGCCTACTCCCAGCCAGTCGTGGGAATCCATCTCCATGGACTATATGTCTGGCCTCCCTTCTACCAAGCATGGTAATGATTATGTATTTGTGGTCGTTGACAAATTTTCTAAGATGGCTATATTGGTGGGCTGCAAGAAGAGTATCACTTAAGAGGAAATTGCTAAACTCTTCTTTTAATGAGTATATGTATATTTTTGGATCCCGCAGAACATTATATCAGATCAAGATAACAAGTTCATGAGCACATTATGGTCAAGCCTCTGGACACTAATGGACACGAAGCTCACCAAGTCGACTGCCTTCCATCTCCATAGCGGTGGCCAGACGAAGGTCATCAATAGGATGGTAGTGCACATACTCCGCATGTACAACTCCAAGCATCCATGAACCTAGGATGAGAGTCTTCCCTCTGTGCAACACAATTATAATAGAGCTCTCCATAGCTTGACTGGTCGCAGTCCCTTTTAAGAGGGTCTAGGATTTCAATTATCACAGTGTCTGATTGATGTTGCTATGCCTCATGCGACTACAAAAATATAATCCACACATGCATTATTCAAGGTTGATAAAGTGACTAGATTTATTGAATGCATCCAACACATCCCATAGCAGGTTCACAACATCTTGGAGAAGTCAAATGCCAAGTACAAGTAGTGAAATGATCAACATCAGGTGCCACACAAGTTTTAGGTGGGCGATAAAGCTTAGTTGCATTTGTAGAAAGAGCGCCTTATCGTAGCCCATCGGAAGCTCAAACCACTCTGATATGGTCCTTACACCATTACCAAGGTTATGGGAGACAATGATTTTGAGCTCAACATTCCCCCATTCATTGGCCTACACCTAGTGTTCAATGTGGATCACCTTCAACCATACTTCCCACCGTTACTGGACACATCAGACATTACAAAATAGCTGACACCAACATAGTTAAACCCAGGCTACATGGAACAAGCCAAAACTGATCGGATTATGGAAACATAAGTCAAGAACACTCACAAGTAGAAGGTTCAACTATATCGGGTTATCAAAGTTGGCCAACTCCTGCACCAAGGAAAGTGGCTCACCAGGGACCAAGTTCAGTAGAAGTTTCCCCATCTCATGGAGGCACTCAATTTTAGAAATTATATATTACAGAGCAATGGAACACATAAAATATTGCAGAAATATAAACACATAAAACAAGAGAGACACAGATATATGTGGTTCATCGAATTTGGGCTATGTCCATAGAGAAACAACCAGTCCTTCCTTTTATATTATCCAACGAAATGAAGAGATACAACCTAAAACAAATCCATTGTAATTCCCTCTTCACTCTCATACAATCTCCTCTCTCTTTCTTGATCAAAATACACACATACATAGAAAAAATACAATTCCCTAATATATAGTGAGGGGTTCCCTTCTAGGGAAAAAAACCCTAAATTAAACATAACTTCTACCATCAGATTTCCACCTAATGAATGACCCAGATTGACTACAAAATTAAAAAATTTTACAAGGCAATTTTACATCTATTTTTAGCTCTAGGGGTGTTGCCCTAATCCCCCACTGGACCCCCCTTTCAGTGCAAATAACGAGTGGCAACTGGGATACAATGTGGTGATACCTTTGAATAAAGAAGATAATTAGGCTCCACATCCAATACTCAACGCAATGGGACCATTGCTTTCTAAGGGGGGAGGACTAATGCAGGTGGTTGTTGGTGTCCACCTATTTATTCCACTTGGACCTTGACCACTGTCTCTTTCATTTTTTCAGTTTCCTTAATTCCAGCATAGTTTACTATTTTTGGTAGATTTCAGGTCCTGAACTTCTGGAGCCGTTTTGAGGCTTGAAACAACGTTTTTTTGGGGAAAACTAAGGCCAAGATGGACTATTGACCAATTTTTCCACTCAAAAGTTGTAGTCCTCAGATATATATTTCTAATGAGGTATTGTGTGCGTCAAATGGAGATGGTATGCCAAAGTTACGACCCTAGGAAGCTGATGTACCAATTTACACAAACAGGGCCCATAGTTTTGGTGTTTCATCTCCTAGGGTTAGGTTTTTGGATGTTTAGGGTGTCGCATTGTTTCTAAATAATAAATGGGCCTTCAAGCCTCATTTTAACACAATTCATAGGCATGTGGCCATCACATCGCTTCTCAGATATAAACTACCATTTCCTGAGCTAGCCTTATTTTCACTCTTTGTAAGCATATTTCAGTATTTGATATTAATGAAATGAAGTGTTATTTTCGCTGCATCTTTGTATTTATGGTGATATCTGTAATTTGTTGCATTCTTGTTTAAGTTTGGATCAGTGGTATCAGAGCAGTCTGCTCTTTCTCTATTTTTCTTTGCATGTCCCCAACAAGGTCTATATATAAGCAGTTAGGGCTCGAACTTGTCCAACCTTTGCAAGATCAACTTCAAAAATACCGACGGTCTCCCATGGGGGGAGAGAAGAAATATAAGGGGGTAGGATATCCTTTTAAAATCTTGCTCAAAGAAGCCCTTGAGCGACAAAGGAACGCGATGATGGAAAACTTTGCTGAGATCCTTTGGCAATTACCCAAGGGTGACACATATCCTTCCAACAGCTACTTTGGAAGCACCACACCCTTTAAGATATAGGTTAACTTTGACATCCCCATATTTGAGGGTCAGATATATGTGGATGTTTTAGATAAATGGTTAAATCTGCTAGAAGGATATTTTTCTGTTCTTGATTTTTCCAGCTTGGAAAATATTACTTTTTCACTTCTCAAAGCTGCCCCCCACATCAAGGATTGGTGGGAAACTAACTCTGAGAAGAAGAATGAAAGTACACCCTCATTATTTTCGACCGCACCCACTTGGGGTTCATTTTAGGATGCCATCAAGGAGCGGTACTACCCTATTGGGAGCTATGAGGATAAATATGTAAAATAGACCATGCTGTGACAGGGAAGGGACCAAGACGTGTCAGAGTTTACCAATGTTTTTTATACCCTTCATACGAAGTTGGGTATCAAGTATTCTGATAAAAAATTGGTACTCAAGTACCATAACTTCCTACGTAGATACATCCAGGATGAGATGGAGTTCATGGACATCTCCTCGCTCAGCACGGTGTGCTGATACATTGTCAATATTGAGCAGAAGTTTAAACAGGAAAAGCGAGACTTTGGATTTGTGAATCCAAAGCAAGGGAAATGCGCCCCCAAACCACAAAGCAAAGGGCAAATCCAAGGTGGGGTGACCCATGGATAACTCATTGAAGCCACAAGCAAAGACAATAACCAAAAAGACAAACAAGGACATGAGAAAGTGGTGTGAGTTACATAAGAGCTCAACTCACAACACAAGTGAGTGTTGGGCCAAGAAGTCAATGGTGGATGCGATGAAGGCTTCCTAGTCATATGCATGTTCCGACTTTGAGTAAGAACTTGATACGAGGAATGACAAAGGGAATTATATCATTGACACAGAGCCTAGTCCCATTGTGGCCACCACCAAGATCTAGAAGATTGAGCCTGAAGGTCCAGAGGAGGGTGAAGGGTTCTCCAATGCAGTTCATTGTTGACAATGGGAGCCAAAAGAACCTCATTTTAGTAGAGGTCATGAAGTGGTTGGACCTACCAACTACAACACATATTCAACCATACACCATCAGGTGGCTTCACCAAGGACAATATATCCACGTCAGCCAACAATATCGCCTTCCCTGCAACATCAAGCCCTTCATGGATGAGGTACTGTGTGATGTTGCTCCTCTTGAATTTTGTGATGTAATATTAGGAAAACCATACGTGTGGAAACAACATGATGTATATGAGTCTAGACCCCACTCTGCTATTATTTATTTGGGTAGTAATTTATACAGGATACTGGAGGTAGCCCCACCTACGACCATCTCTTTGATCTCTGCTAAGAAATGCAGTAAGATCATGTCCTAAACTAAGAAATTTGTTTTCTTTATAATTCACTCTCAAAGTAAGGGGAGGATCGTAGCCACATCCATGGCCCCCAGGAAGGGTTCCTCCACACAACATAAGTAGGTGGATACGGTCGTGGAAGAATACAAGGCCATCTTCTCCTCACCCACAGGGGTACCCTTACACTGTCAAGTCAAGCATTCTATCGATATGATTCCCAGAGCACCTCTACCCAACAGGCTAATATGTCATCACTCCATTATGGAAAATGAAGAGATCAGGCGAAAAATCCAGGATTTGCTACAAAAAGGGCACATTCGACCAAGTTCCTTACCTTGTGGGAGCCCGATTGTTGGGTTGTGACTTGACCCGTTTTTTTGGCCATGTTTTTGAATCACATTCCCTCCACTTTTGAACCTATTTTCTATCCTACCTATCTATTTTCTACTCATTTTCCTATGTTTTGCCTAAAGTTTGCCATTATATTAAAGGTATGTGGATTTATCATTAAAAACATCATTTTTTCTTTAATCTTTAATTATTCTCTAGCTAAACCATTAGTTCACTTAATTACTCTCTAACTAGCTCCAAGCCCATGTGTAGGATCATTCCACTCGGCAACAAGATCAGTTTTTCGCCAAAACACCAAGTTCTGGATTTCCTGCAGCAGACAGATTTCCTGCAGAGGCCCGAATTTCCTGCAGAAATTGCAACTACACGTAACTGCCAAGAATTCCTACAGCGAAATCTGAGATTTGGCATGATGCATGCACGTTTTGGTTAAACAAAGACATGGGTTGAAAAGGGATTTCAATCCACATGGTTTCTATCCTATCAACATTTTTTATTTTCCCTTTTGACCATGTCTAAAGCTCTGATCTACTTGGCTACAACCGCTCTACATGGACGCGCTCCTGAAACGATATGTTGTCCAATCTATGCTTCCAGTCATAGATTGTACCTGTTCTAGCTTAGATCAGTTGATGTTGTTCTTTCTGTTTGGTTACAACCTTATTTAGCATATTCTTGTTACTACCAGCCACTTTTGGGCTTGGTCCTGTTGGGTGTGGAGCTTGATTATCTTCTATATTCAGAGGTATTGCTGCATTGGACCCCAGTTCGAAATGGGGCGGCAATGCCACCCGTAAAATATTCAATGCAGGGGGGGTCTGGGGGGGGCGGCTATGACCTTTTGGGCCCCCCCCCCGCGTGGCAGGGGGAGCGGGGGTAGCGCCCCCAAAGCTAAGAATAGATGTAAAATTTCCTTGTAAAATGTTGTAATTTCGTAGTCAATCTGGGTCATTCATTAGGCGGAGATTTGACGGTACAAGTTATGTTTAATTTAGGGTTTTTTTCCCTAGAAGGCAACCCCTCGCTATATATGAGGGAATTGTATTGTGTCTATGCATATCTATATTCTAAGTGACGAAGAGGAGGAGATTGAGAGCGGAGAGGGAGTTATAGCGGATTTACTGTAGGTTGTATCTCTTCAATTTGCTGGATTATATAAAAAGAAGGACTAATTTTTTCTCCATGGACGTAGCCCAAACTGGGTGAACCACGTATATCTGTGTCTCTCTTGTTTTATGTGTTTATATTTCTGCAATATTTTATGTGCTCCATTGCTCTGTAATATTTAATTTTCTAACAACTGGTATCAGAGCCGAAGGTCTATTTGGCTGATAAACTCATAGGAGAGAAGGATTCCTAGTTCGAGTGGTAGAAATGGTGGAAGATGGTAGGTTTAGGGTCAAAAAATTCAATGGCCAAAACTACCAGCTGTAGAAGATGCAGATGGAAGATTATCTGTATCAGAAAGATTTGTACCTACCATTGAGTAAAAAGACAAAGAAGCTGATGAGTAGGATAGACACAGAATGGAATATTCTCAACAGAAAGGCACTTGGAACAATACAGTTGTGACTAGCAGTGTTAGTAGCGTTTAATATTTCAAAGGAAACGACAACAGAGGGTTTAATGTCAACATTGTCCAAAATATATGAAAAACCCTCGACCTCAAATAAGGTATTTCTTATAAGCATTTATTTAATATGAATATGTTAGAAGGTGGATCTGTTGCTGACCATTTAAATGATTTTAATACAGTTACAAGTTAGTTGAGTTCTGTAGGGGTAACTTTTGATGATGAAGTTAGGGCTCTGTTATTTATGTGCTCATTGCTAGAAATTTGGAATGGTTTAGTTATGGCCATTAGTAACTCTGTCTCTGGATCTACTAATTTAAAGTTTGATGATTTTTTCGATGCAATCCTTAGCGAGGAAATGCAACGAAAAAGCTCTGGTGAGACATCAGGTAATGCTTTGACTGCAAAGACTAGGGGAAGAAAAATGGAAAGAGGAAAGAGCCTAGGATATTGCAGTAAATTAAGAAAAGGCAAATCCAAGTCTAGATAGAGGATAGTGTGCTGGAAATATGGGAAGAAAGGACACTTGAAGAAAGACTGCAAGTCTCGAAAGGGAAAAGAAGGAGATGCGTTGCAAGAAACTAATCATGAAGTGAATGTAACAGGTGATGTGTTGCAAGATGCTTTGATTCTTTCACTAGAAAATATTATTGATGCCTGGGTGGTAGATTCACGGGCCTCATTCCATGCCACAATTGATAAGAAACATTTTCATGACTATGTTCAAGGAGATTTTGGATAGGTTCGATTGGTTGATGATAAACCCTATAAAATCGTTGGAATGGGTACAGTTTTCATAAAAGAACAGAATGGAAATCAATGGTTATTGAAGGAGGTAAGGCATGTTCCGGATTTGAAGAAAAATCTGATTTCAACAGGGCAGTTGGGACATGAAGGTTGCGTAACTACTTTCACAAATAAAACCTCGAAGATCACTAAAGGATCCCTGGTAATAGTGAAAGGAGGAAAGGTTGGTACATTGTATTTATGCAATGGTATTTATAATTCTGTTAATGATTTAACCTCTACACGAGAATATACGACATTGTGGCATCATAGGCTCAGGCACATGAGTGAGAAGGGGATGCAGATTCTTCACTCAAGCAATTTGTTGCCAGGTTTGAAGCATGTTGATTTAAAATTCTGTGAGAATTGTGTTTATGGAAAACAGAAGAGAGTCAGATTCCCTAGAGTTGGGAAAGAAAAGAAGAGTGAAAAATTAGAGCTTGTGCATACAGATATATGGGGACCTACTCAAGTATCATCTCTTGGTGGCTCTTGTTATTATGTTACTTTTATTGATGATGCAACCAAAAAAACCTGGATTTATTGTATTCGAAATAAATCTGATGTATTTGATACTTTCAAGAAATGGAAAGCTTTGGTTGAAAATGAGACAGGAAAAAAACTGAAGTGTCTCAGATCAGACAATGGAGGTGAATATTGCAGCAAAGAGTTTGATAGGTACTATTCAGAGAATGGAATTCATAGAGAGAAGACAGTTCCAAGAACACAACAAGAAAATGATGTGTCAGAAAGGATGAACAGAACAATCATGGAGCGTGCAAGGTGAATGAGATTGCATGCAGGATTGCCTTTACAATTTTCAGCACATGCTATAAATACTATTGTTTATCTAATAAACAGAGGGCCTTCAAGTTCCTTGGATGGTGGTATTCCAGAGGAAGCATGGACAGGTAAAAAGGTAAACCACTCTTTTTTAAAGCCTTTTGGTTGTGAAGCCTTTGTCCACATTAATAAAGAAAATAGAACAAAGCTTGAGGCAAAGTCAAAGAAATGTACCTTTACTGGATATGGTGTTAATGAATTTGGTTATCGCTTATATGATTACGAAAAACACAAAATCATTAGAAGCAAACATGTAATATTCAATGAAAAGGTATTGTATAAGAATCGACTGCAAGAAAAGAAACAGGAAAAAGAAAACAGGAATACACAGTGCTTGACGAAATCACACAAAAAGTAAAGGTGCCTGAAAATAATAATAATCAACAACCACAACAACAACCACAACAACAACAAACACCCCAAACACCTGAAAGTGGTGTTAGAAGATCTACCAGGATAAGTAGACCCCCTGAACGATACTCTCCTTCCTTATATTATGTATTGTTGATTGATTCTGGTGAACCAGAATGTTATGAAGAAGCAGTGCAGGTAGAAACTAGGAAGAAGTGGGAGCAAGCCATGAAAGAAGAGATGGAATCCTTAGCACATAACCAAACTTGGGACTTAGTCAGGTTGCCTGTAGGTAAAACAACCTTACAAAATAAATGGGTTTACAAATTGAAGGAAGAAGATGGAGGTAGAAAAAGATACAAATCTAGACTTGTGGTGAAAGGGTTTACACAGAAAAAGGGTATAGACTTTGATGAAATATTTTCCCTGTTGTTAAAATGACTTCAATTAGAACTATATTAAGTCTAGTAGTAGTTGAAGATTTGCATCTTGAGCAGTTAGATGTAAAGGCAACCTTTTCCATGGGGATTTCAAAGAAGATATATATATGCAGCAGCCACAAGGATATGAGGTAAAAGGGAAGGAGAAACCAGTGTGCAAGTTGAAGAAGAGCTTGTATGGCTTAAAACAGGCTCCAAGGTAGTGGTATCTAAAATTTGACAAGTTTATGTCTGAACAAGGTTATACAAGATGTCACTCTGGTCATTGTGTTTATCTCAAAAGGAAAAATGATGGCAGCTATATTATATTGTTATTATATGTAGATGACATGCTTGTTGCAAGTTCTAACATGCAAGAAATAAATTTGGTCAAAAGAAAATTGTCAAACTCATTTGCAATGAAGGATTTGGGTGTTGCAAAACAAATCCTTGGTATGAGAATAACTAGAGACAG
>APFE030963749.1:6580-62679 GCA_000404065.3 Pinus taeda | reverse complement strand
ATATGATCCATTTTGGGCAACAGGTAGTGGTCTTTTAGAGAGACCTGGTTTAAATTTCTCAAGTCTACACACAGTCTTATCTCTCCTGTTTTCTTCCTAGTGGGAACTAAGTTAGACACCCATTCAGAGAATCTAATGGGCGCAATGATACCTGCTTCAAACATTCTCTTTATTTCTTTTTCAATCAAGGGGAGAAGCATGGGGTTGATTCTTCTGAGTTTCTGTTTGAACGGTTTTTTATTTGGTTTTAGGGGAATGGTATGTTGGATTACTGAAGTGTCAGAGGACTTTAAGTCCTCATAACTCCAGGCAAATACATCTTGGAATTCTTTGAACAAATCCACATATTTCGGTTTTTGGTCAGGAGGCATATTTTTGAATAATTTAATCATTCTGGGGTGTTCTGCTGTTCCTATGTTGTGTTCTTCTATGGCAGCATTCAAAGGTTCCATCTTTGGTTTTTTTGCCACATCGTTGTCATCAAACATGTCTTCCAATGGAGTAAGGCCGGAAGGCAGAACATTACCTTTCAGATCAATAAACTCATCCTTTATCTTGGTTGTTTTCTGTGAACAAATTTGTTTCAGCTGCCCTATGTTTGTACTGTCGAAAAATAGTTGGGCTTAGGATTTGTTTAGCTGTTGCAGTTGTTAGAGTCAGGTGTTTTTCTTTTGCTAACTGTTGTGATTCGGCTATCGCATCCATGTCAATGTTTGTGTTGGAGAATTCGTCCTCTAGAGTCAAAAAATTGTTAATCTGGGCATCATCTTGGAATACCTGCCAATCCTTGACATTGTTAGGGACCGAAGGTCTGTGTTTTATTTCAGCAGTGAAATGGTGATTTGGTTCAAAGGGAAGCTTACATGTGCTAGCAAAGGTGGCTAGGCTATGGGCATGAATATTATGGTCTCATGCTATTTTGGCCAGCTCAAATTCACTGAAGGCGCTGAGCAATTCACTGGCAGCAGCTCTGTAAGCTCTCATTCTACTATCATTAGCGACAAAGTTACCCTTTATCTGTTGTATGATCAAGTCCGAATCACCTAAGATGGAAATGGTAGTAGCTCCCAGGGTTTTGAGCAACTTGATACCTAAGAGAAGAGCTTCATACTCCGCCATATTGTTTGTACATCTGAAATTGAGTCTATAGGCATGGCCTTGTGCGCGATTCTCGTGAGTATTGTAAATCCACACTCCAGCCCCTGCTCCTAACTTGTTAACTGAACCATCAAACTCCAAATACCATGTGGCTTCTCGTTCGAGGTTTGTATTGAGAGTTTCAGTTGTTTGGGGAACGGGTGGACTGGTAATTTCTATTTCGGGATTTTCTTCTTGCTACTTGTTGGTTGCCTTAGCTGTTGAGACAATTTCATGGGTATTGGCAACCGATTCCTCATTGACGTTCATTCCTTGCTCCAAAGATAACGGCTTATCATCAATTGGAGGGCTGGTGTTATCATTAAATAAAATAAAAGAATCCATATCATAATGGATTGAGTATATTGGAAAATTTTGGGGTTTTTCCTTACTGCTTACCACATACTTCATTAATGTTTCTCTATAAAGTCTCTTTGGCTGCCCAAAGACAGATATAGTGGCATAAGAGAGGTCGAGTTGAAGGGATCCTTGCAATTTTTCTCCCCACGATCTGGATAGCCGCATACCATACTTTGTGGGTATGTCGGCAACTACTACGTCCATCAAGATTGTCTTGTTGGGGAATTGGACTAGAGAGACACAAAGGTCTTTGATCAAGCCTAAGCATTTGACCTGACTTGAATCAAAAGAATACAGATCTTTGTAGGGCCTGGTGATATCGAGATTCAACTTTTCCGTTACAGCTTTGGGCGTAAGGTTATGTGAGGCACGTGAGTCAAACATAGCATTATGCAGTATTTTGTCATGTATGTGTAGGCTGACATAGAAAGGTGGAACAGGTCCATATGTTGTTTTTCTGTCAACTTCTGGCCTAAACAGTAGTTTGGGGGTATCATCTAAAATGTTTACATCATCCCTTACTTCTGGCAATTGAAGCGACCTTTGAATTTGTTGTCTATATACATCATGCTTAGCCAATTCTGAGAGGGGAATGGAAATCTTGAGTTTTCCAATCTCTGCTTGTAAACTGACTGGTTTTTCCAATGAGTTCTTGGCGTTGACAGTGGTGAATTTCTCTTTTTCAGGCATACTCTCTATGTTCTCTTTTGGAATGTCAGTATAAAGGTGTATGACCGTTTGTGGTATCTCTGTTTTGGGAAGATGTCTGGGAATGCTCTTCAGATCTTCTTTCGGATAGGAGGGGGGCAGAGGCTACTCAATAGGAGAATGTGTATCTGTTACATCCTCCACAGTAACCTGATGAGGGTTTGGGACAGGGCTGTCAGTTGGATGATTGTTGGTGATCTTCCCTTTAGTTTTGTTGAGCTGTTTGCTATCTTTTGTTTTGTTAGGTGGGAGAACATCAACAGTCCTTGTTCTTAATTTGTATTGCTTGTGTACCCCGTATATAGCAGTGTCATATCCTTGTTTAAAGTCAAAGGACTCTCCTGATTTGGTGTGGAATTGTTTTCTATCCAGGTATGGTTGGTCTTCTTCCGTGAGGAAGATTTGCTGTTCGTTTTCTGAATCTATCAGGTTCATATGCGTCCCGTCTGTGGGCTCAGCAGATGTAGATGCCTCCGCATAGTTTTCTTGAAAAGGAGGCCTAATATCGTGGTCCGGACTGGCCCTACCAGCGTTTGAGTTCTGGGTTTTTCTGAAGTTTGGGTTCCTTATGGCATTGGGCTGTTGACCCTCCCATGAAGTTTTCCTCTCAACATTGTCTATTCTGTCTCCCAGTATGTGCATGCTACTAATGACAGCATCTAGCTTCTGATCGAAGGAGGAGGGCTCTTCTTTAAAAGTGGCTCTTCTCTCAGTTCTAGTTCTGTTTCTTTTAGCGATTAGATTTGCTTCCATGCTCACTGCAGCGTCTTGCATTTCTGCGAGGCTTTGAGGGGCTCTTTCCCTTAATTGATATGCCATCTCGGCATCAAAGCCATCCGGGAATTTTTATAACGCGAGGTCAGGTGGAGGTCTTAAATTTGGTGGTATTCCATTGTAAACATTGTTAAATATGGCACAGTAATCCAGAACAGCTTCCCCAGGTCCTCTCTTGATAGTATCATACTCGGACAGTATGTGCAGGGGGTCTTTCATTTTCTCCCATCTGTTAACGAATGTCTAGTATAAGGCTTCCGGGTTTACTATAGAATTGGGTGGAAGTGCCCTAAACTAGGTTCTAACATCACTGGTCAAACTTTGGACAAAAATCTTCATTCTTACACTCTCATCATCAATCTCATAACTCTCGAAATAATCCTGCATTTTCTTTGTATGCTGTAGGGTGGTGCAGGAGGTCGTGCCATCAAAATAAGTGATTTTTGATTGGTAGTCCTGAGGCATAGCCCATATCTAGCCATGATGACGGGGATAAGCGGAGCACCTAAAGCAGTGGGGATCACAGGAATAACCGGGGTAGAAGGAGTAGTAGTGGTAGTAGGAATATGAGATAGAGGTGTAGAGGAGCTACTTGGAGAAGGGGGTGATGAGCCAGGGGAACTCAAGGTTAACCGGAATAAAACTTTGACAGGGGTTGGTACACCGATTGGTTGAACTATTTCAGGACTGGCAGCAGTTTGGTATTCTTTTTTCTTTTGTTTTCTAATGATCTTAGGAATTAAATTCGGATTTTTAACAACAGGTGGGTTGTTTGGATCAGTATTTGATCGTGTATTACGCGTTTGCTTCTTAGGAGCCATCTTCTAATATATTTTTTGGGAAATTTTCTAAAAATCGCAACAACACAGGTCAACATCAATGTTTCTTGTTCTCAACTTATATTGTTTGTGGACCTCATACACAACAAAATCATAGCCTTGTTTAAAATCAAAAGACTCTCCAGACTTAGTCTGAAATTGATTTACATCATGGTAGTCTTGATCTTCTTGAGTGAGAAAAATCGGTTGCTCATCCTTCGAATCTATCAAGTTCATGTGAGTCTCTTCTGTGGGCTCACTAGAAGTGGATGCCTCTGTGTAGTTTTCTTGGAAAGGATGCCTTATATCACGGTCTGGGCTAGATCTGGCAGCATTTGTGTTCTGAGCTTTCCTGAAATTTGGGTTCCTTGTAGCGTTAGGTTGTTGTCCCTCCCATGATGATTTCCTCTCAACACTTTCCACTCTATCTCCCAGCTTGTGAATGCCACTGATAATAGCATCTAGTTTCTGGTTGAAGGATGAGGGTTCTTCCTTGAAGGTGGTTCTTCTCTCGGTTCTAGCTCTGTTTATTTTAGCAATCAGGTTTGCCTCCACACTAACAGCAACATTTTGCATTTCTGCAAGGCTTTAAGGGGCTCTTTCCCTTAACTGATAAGCCATATCGGGATCAAAACCATCAGGGAATTTGTACAAAGTAAGATCAGGTGGAGGTCTTAAGTTCTGTGGTATTGCATTATAGACATTATTAAACCTTGCACAGTAGTCTAAGACAGTCTCCTGAGGGCCTCTTTTGATAGTGTTATATTCAGATAATATGTGCAAGGGGTCTTTCTTTTTCTCCCATCTGTTGATAAATCACTGGTATAAGGCATCTGGGTCTGCTATGGAATTGGCTGGGAGTGCTCTAAACCAAGTCCTGACATCACCTATCAAACTTTGGAAAAAAATCTTCATTCTCACACTATCATCGCCAATCTCATAACTCTCAAAGTAGTCTTGCATTTTCTTTGTATGCTGAAGGGGTGTGTAGGCACTTGTGCCATCAAAATAAGTTATTTTAGTCTGGTAATCCTGAGGCATAGCCCCGGGATTAGCAGGCATCTGTAAAGGTGCATATCTGTTAGCCATATTAACAGGAATAAGTGGAATAACAGGGATAAGTGGAACAACTGGAGCAACTGGGATAATAGGAGTAGTAGTGGTGGTACGTGTAGCAGACAGAGGTATATAAACGGGACTTGGAGAAGAGGATGATGAACAAGGGGAAGTAGGGTTTGAACGAAATAATACCTTGACAGGGGTTGGAACACAACTTGGCTGAACTGTCTTAGGAATGGTACCAGCAAAATCTTTTTGCTACTCTTGTTGTCTGAGGATCTTAGGGATTATATTGGGATTTTCAAAAATAGCCGGGGGATTTGGGTCTGGATTTGATCTTGTATAATGCGAATGCTTTTTGGGAGCCATCTTCTAGCTTGTTTTTTTTGGGGATTTTTCTAATAATATAGGCTAAACAAAAACTTTTTAAAGGTCAGATTCTTCCTCAGCGGAGCTTCGGACTGGATTTATGAGATTATCTGAGGAATTCCCCAGAGGAGTTGCCATTATGTTAACACTCAGGTTTTCCCTAAGCTCCTGAAGGAATACGGCTGAGGTAACCACAAACCAATCTTTGGATTATAGGTTCTAGCCCACCTGCAATCAGAGAGGGCTCTCTCTTAATGATTTTAGCTTTGTTGATGATGATTTTAGGCTAGTTATTGGGTTCAAGGGGTTTTGTTTGTTTTCGGGTGGAAGGAGGATGTTTTCAAGTAGAGAGGCAATGCATAGTGTGACAAGTCTCAAACCATTGGGCATGGAGTTGTGGAGGAAGACTGCTGGTGCGTTTTCTTGGTCACAAGAGGAAAAAAGGGCAAGGTAGCTACTCATGAAACAATACTTAAGGTAAATGAAGATGGATTGCAGGCTAAGAAACAAAGAATCTCTCAATCAGGTTAGCAGAAGGAAGATGAACGAGCTCTACCTAGGAGCAGCTAAGAATTCCTAGTTAACAGTCATTCATATGTGAACTAGAGAAAATATGAGCCATAAGGAATTCATATTGATGCCTAAATCAAGAGGAAAACATTAAGAAGCCACATAAATTGAGCATAGAGTGCAGGTAAGAAAATTCTAAACCAAAATTTCATTCTGTGAATTAAGCATATGTGAAATGAAATAACAGAGGTAAGGAACACTTATTGTTTCAGAAAGCAGCACAAGATTTCCCTCATTCACTCTTCAAAGACGTCAACAACACATCAAACAATCCATTCTCCAAGCTTTCAGCAATGTTTTATTAAGTGAAACATATCAAATACAGAGCGAGTCACTCTTGGAGTGCATTAACCAACCCTCCAACCCCCTTTCTCAATACAGAGGGTCGTATATATAGAGAAAGTATCTAAGAAATGTTTATTACAGCAGATCTTAAACAGATATGAGGGAAATGAGTGCTTTAATTCATCTTATCTTGAAGTAAATTCATGAAATATTTATCTAAGTGCTGTGTTGGGGTAGCTACTTCAAAATGAGTAGGAATGTGTTCTTTGCTGTTATGCGCTGGCCATTTATCATAACTGCGCATTAGTCTCTGCTCCACTGCTCTTGAGTGGCTTTGATATGTAGTAACTGTGATTTGAGAGGCTTTAAATGGCTTTTACTGTTTCTTTGACTTGTTGTGGGCTCTTTAATGTTTTATCAGCTTCGAGTACTGAGAAAATCTTCGCTGATACACTTTGCCGCAACACTGATACACTTTGACATGAGTTTTGGCTTCTTTCTGCTTCTGATACTCTTTTAAAATGCTAAATCGCCCTTTTTCTGCCCTTCCGAGGCAAAAACGACTACTGAAGGAAAAGATTCCCCATTTCATCCTATTTCCCATTACGCGCTAATCGTGCATCGAAAATTTCCTCAGATTTTGAATCCAGGCTTCCTAAGCAGTGATTTCGCACTTGCGCACTTTTTTGGTGGGTGACATCAGCACGATGTCAGCGGTACAGCGGATGATGTCAGCATATCAACGATCGGCGATTGGCATTATACAGCAGGGTGACGTGGAAGGGGGAAAACGCCCATCCTCAGACGCATCAATAGGTTCGGAAGTGAACAGACCTGCCCACCTTAGATCTAGGGCGCGGACAATCGGACGGATGGCAGAATAGAGAAAGCAACACAAGGATAAGGGATCGGGCCTATATATATATGGCGTGGATTCATATGAACCGCCGATCACCAATATGCGATCGGCAACATACCATCAGCGATGACCATATCGATAGCACACATGTATGTTTGTTTTTTCATAGCGATACGCCGATCGGCAAAATCGCTGTCGGCCAAACCAATCGGGGGCACACTTATGCGTTGTTTTGATACACGACTCCCCTCCCAACTGCGATATCGCATCGGAGGGGGTCCGATAGAGCCCTTTTCCAATCGGAGCAAGGCCCAAGGTAAGTGATGGGGGATTTTATGATCGGAAGCAGAATTTTTAATGTTTGAAGGGATTTCAAGGCATGGGAAGGGGTCCGATAGCCCAAAAAAGGGATTTTTCATGCCTTGGAAGGATTTTAAAGGTACTTGGGAGGATTTTATGTGCTTTGAGAGGGGGATTTTATGCTTTGTGAAGGAGTCAAAAAGCATTAGAGGAAGGATTTACGGAGTGATGAAGGGTTTTGTGCATCAAAAGGAGTCCGAAATGCATGAGAAGATGGTTTGAGGGGGGAAATGAGGGTTCTTGCTGAGTTTCGGATAAAATTAGCAATTCCCAAGTGTACTTATGGTTATATTTCAACCAGGGGGAGGGGATAAGTATATAAGGGAGTCATTAAGATAGTTTTAGTAGGGGAAGGGGAGATAGATAGGGAGTTACATATTTAGAGTTAGTAGTTAATATGACTTGTGACAAGAAAGCGCTAAGTGTATAACTCTTAGGCTATAAAGGGGAAATAGGACTTATAGAGGAAGTATGAACATTCCTTGAGTAAAGTAGGTCTTTACCAAGGCAATTGATATGAAAATGATGAGACTAAGAGATATCAAGCAGATCTTGACCTCTTCTGGGAAATTAGTGAGTGATTCAGGGAATAAGGAAGAAGGGGGAAGTTAGTTATGCCTCGCTTGAGTTCCTCCAAATGAAAACTACCTGATAATTGTGACCTAAATAGATATGACATTTCAAAACATGAAATTGATCACCAATCAAAATTCTAGAACCTCAAAACTACCTACCCAGCCTGTTTACTTAGCATTTTTTCTTCTTTTAGTTTGGGTGCACTTGAACTTGCAGACCCTGACTATCCTTTTTCTTTTTGACTGCCTTCCTATCTACATCTGCACTTATCTCGTCCAGGGGCTCAGATTAAGCTGTTGAGCATCCTTGCTTCTCTACCTGTCTAAAAATCTGCCAAGATTAAGCTGTTTGGATAGATAATGATTCTCTATATTCTACAACAAGAAATTGAAACCTAGGGAGACCAAGATTAAACTATTTGGACCTCCCTTTAACCGAAAATTCTTCAAAAATGGAATAGCACATCAACATTGGGACACAACAGTGGCATTTGAACTAGCACACTCTCATGGCATCCTTCTTTGACCTCTGTAGCAAATATGGAACATTGCAGCATGAAAAGTATGACATATTTTGCATGTAAAAATGTCGATCATGAAAGATGATTAACCTGCTACAGCAGGAGGCTAACATTGGGTTCATCTATCCTATCTCAGATAGCCAGTGGGTATCTCCATTGATTATTATGCATAAGAAGAATGGTAAGTGGCAAGTGTGTGTTAATTATAGAGAGTTAATAAGGCTACTTTAAAATATCATTTTCCTTTGCCCTTCATAGACCAAGTGTTGGACACCTTGGCTGGAAAAAAGTTTTTTTCCTTCCTAGATGGGTTTAGCGAGTACAATCAGATTAGGATAGCCCCCGAAGGCTAGGAGAGGACCACTTTCACATGTCCTTGGGTCACCTATGCATACAAGGTACTACCATTTGGTTTATGCAATGCACCAGCCACATTCCAGCAAGCAATCCTTGGTATTTTTTCTGATCTTTTGCTTGATTGCGCAGAGGTTTATATGGACGATTTTACAATTATGGTTGATACTTTTGAGGAATCACATAATCTTGAAAATGTTTTGTAGAGATGTAGGGACACTAACCTTTCATTGCATAATGAAAAATGTTTTATGATTGTGAACGAAGGTATTGTTTTGGGACATCATGTTTTTGCTATAGAAATTAAAGTTGATCCAGCAAAGATTGAAGTCATAATGAAGCTACCTCCACCAACCAATCAGAAAAGAGTTCAAAGCTTCCTTGGACATGCAGGTTACTACAAAAGGCTTGTTGAAAATTTTACAAAAGTAGCCTCTCCATTATTTAAACTATTGACTAAAGAAGCTGAATTTCATTGGAATGATGAGTGTCAAGCTGCATTTGATACACTCAAGGAAAAACTTTCTTTGGCACAAGTTTTGAGAGGTCGGATTGGAAATTACCTTTCCACATTTCCATGTATGCCTCTGATACATCCATAGGAGCAGTATTGGGATAGAAAAATGATCCTGTAACCCATGCCATTTATTACGTTAGTAAAAATTTAACTCCTCCAGAGTTGAATTATACGGTAACTGAGAAAGAATTCCTTGTTGTCATTTATGCTATTAATAAGTTTAGACATTACATCATGGGGTATGAAGTTTTTGTACACACAGATCACTCTTCCATTCGATATCTCATGATTAAGCTAGTCACTAATGGAAGGGTTACTAGGTGGCTTTTGTTGCTGTAGGAATTTGACATCATAGTGTTGGACCGACCTGGAAAGAAAAATCAGGTAGCTGACTTCTTATCTAGAATCAACCATGCAAGTGAGGATGTTCCTGTTAATGATAGCTTTCCTTATGAAAATTTGTTTTCCATTCCTCTTAAATCACCTTGTTTTGTAGACATGGCCAACTACCTTGCTACAGGAAAGTTACCTCCTTATTTTTCATCTAATCAGGAAAAGGGAATTGTTAGAAAGAGTGATGATTATTCTTGGATTAGGGGAGATTTGTTTTTCACTAGACTTGATTTGATTATTTGCAGGTGTGTTTGGGAGGATGAGATCTATGATATTCTAAGAGCTTGTCATGATGAACCATGTGGAGGGCAGTTTGCAGATAAGTAGACATCTTACAAGATCCTTCACTTAGGTTACTAATGGCCGAATATTTTCAAAGATGCAAGGGAATATGTTTGGAAATGTGACAGCTACCAGAGAATGGGACGACCTGTACAATCAAATGAGATGCCTTTGCAGCCACAGGTTCTTATAGAACCTTTTGAGAGGTGGGCTCTAGATTTTATAAGTCCCATCAATCCCATGTCCAAAGGTAAGAAGTACATTTTAGTTTGCACTGGTTATGTTACGAAATGGGTGGAGGTAAAAGCACTACCTAGAGCAATGGAGAAAATAGTGGTAGACTTTCTTTATTTTGATATTTTTGTAAAGTTTGGGGTACCTCCTGAGATAGATACTAATCAAGGTACTCAGTTTGTGTCAAAGCTTATGCAGGGAATTGTGTAGAAATATCAGATTACCCACCAAAATTCTAGTCCTTATCATCCACAAGCCA
This sequence comes from Pinus taeda, assembly GCA_000404065.3. Taxonomy (NCBI): domain Eukaryota; kingdom Viridiplantae; phylum Streptophyta; class Pinopsida; order Pinales; family Pinaceae; genus Pinus; species Pinus taeda. Next base: position 52,245 of record APFE030963749.1, on the reverse strand, counting down.
ATGGGCAGGTGGAATCAACAAAAAAAGTGTTGGAAACAATCCTTAGTAAGACAGTTCAATTACATAAGAAGGATTGGACTAACCGACTTCCTGAAGCATTGTGGGCCTACTGCATTACTTGGAAAAAAACCATTGGTTTCTCTCCTTATGAACTAGTGTACAGAAAAAAAGTTCTATTGCCCATTGAATTTTAGATCAGAACTTTTATAATGGCAACAGATTTGGGTATGAATCTTGACGAAGCTCAGCAGCAAATAATCCTACAGCTCAATGAGTTGGATGAGATCAGGTAGGAGACTTTTCAGCATACTGACTTGATTCACCAACAAAGGGCTCAATGGCATGACAGATACATTAAGAAGAAGCAATTTAAAGAGGAAGATTGGGCATTGTTGTATGATTCGAAATTCAAGAACTTTAAAGGGAAATTTAATACACATTGGCTAGGTCTCTATGAGATTGAGAAATTTTTTGATAATGGATCTATTAGAGTTAAAAGAATTGATGACGGGAGTGTTACCTTCTTGATGAATGGCTATAGACTCATGTTATATCAAAAACCCTAATCTAAGGAGGAATTTGTGTAAGAAATTGTGAGGAAAAGAGAACTAGAGATGGTAAAGGAGGGGGTCATTCCTTCCACTATCTCCTCTTGATACCTGTTGACACAATGAGCTTACTCTATTCCTCATTGTGCTCAGTAAAATATGAGAGGAATGCCTATTTGGAATAGGTTTATTCCTTTTTTTGGACCCAGTGGACTAATTACAGAAAAGCAACCCCTTGGAGTCTTCTTTTCCAAGTATTTCAAACTCTCTAAAAATGAAACCTAGCGAGCATGGACTACCCTAGGCTCATTAAAATTACAGGTCAGTATGTTCATTTAAATATAAAAAAAATCAGATTAAATCTAGTTTGCTTGTGTTGGATTGATGTGGGATTTCTTAAGGCCCTCTTTCCAACAATCTTGGCCCATCGACATCAGCAAATTATTTGGGTCCAAGATCAAAGCTTTATGATGCCTTGAGGTCTATATGCATTAATGATAGATCATCTTGCCAACAAAAATGAAGAATCACTATGGCTTCTTGACTGTTGGATCTTGTAGGGGGGTTTGACATCAGCACATTTTTCACTCCTGATAGGATGCATCATGGTACCTTGGCCCTCATTTTCATCAATGGTGACGGGCCTCACGTTGGTTAACAACTAACCTTAAGGGCTAGTAATCCAATGATTTCATTGCACATTCAACATCAACACCTATATTCATGTGCACTGAATTTTACACAGATGGAGGAGAACACAGAGATGATTTGAAGAATTGTCAGCCTAATTTCCTGCAAAAAGCCTAAAATTTCAATTTCCTGCAGAAAAGCAACATTCAAATTTCCGGCAATAACAAAAAGAAGGTGATAATATCTAAGAGCATGAATGAAGCATGAGTGATGTATTCATGGAATATACCATTGAAAGATAGTGGGTCATCATTGCAAATCAAGTGCACGACAATCGAACTACAAACCTGTTAGAGGTAAAAAGAGGTAACTTAGAGAATGGCGATGAGATGACGAAGGTGAAAAGGTAAATGATGTTTCATTTTTATAATTTGCATGTCTTTTACTAATTTCTTAACTTGCCGCTACTGCCATCATATTCCAATGCATGATCATTCAACTTTCCCTTACCCTTTGCCATCCCTATACCATCATGTCATGATTATGTTGTACTTTTCGATGGTCAGATAACCACGGAGTCATGATCGTGACCGTTGTTTTTAGAGATCTTGTGTCTTGATATTTTTATATCATTTCCTCACTCACTCCCTATATTTGTGCCTTATTATTGTGTAAGTCCGTCACGAGACTATGTGATATTTCCAAAGACTATGTAACTCTCATCTCCTTCTTCTCAACTTCTAGTTATGGCCAAACTCAGAGCACCTGTGCATTTTGAGCCACAAGGGTCAGAGCTGCTTGCAGCTTAACCACATGCTAAACATCGATTGGAAAAGGCAGGGTGGCTTCCATTTTTCAAGAAATTTAGTGGCCCTAACTCCGAAGTGACCAAGTCGTTTGCTCTGAACTTGGATGAGGATCGCATTCAAGCGGGGATGTGGAGTTCAGACTGACTTGAAAAATTGGTGGCACGTGCTTGTGGAATTCCCTAGACGGACGAACGCTAGTTCAAGAACCAGCATTTTAATAAGAATTTATGCGCGTCATTCCTTCTCTTGGAGCATGCAAATCCAGATTGGAGTAAAGGAATCTCGAAAACATTCCTACGGGGTAAGTATTGGGACCTCCTCTATTTCCTGCAGAAGTGCATCACATGCGAGGGTCGTTTCAACCTTGCCTTCTTATTTCATGTCTGCCTTTTGGCCCATTTCCATGAAAAACCCTTGAATTTTCCCTACTATCTACGAATATCTTTGATTAACATGTCTGCAACTGCAAAAGATAGGGCAGCTACTCTAAAGGAGAATCTCTACCACCATGGGTTGGTAAATATTATCATGACCAAGGTTCTGAAGGGGAAAGGAAGGACATGGATTGAGCTCCTGAAAGAGAACTATTTTGTAGACAAGGAGGAAGACTTAGACTCCTCCAATTCTAGGAGGACAACACCCATGGCCGAGCCTGAAACAGTGCCACATACATGTTAATAGATGTTGAAGGAAAAGAGCAAGAACAAGGGTACGGGCCCTGCCATAGCCACATAAACAAAGGAACCCAAAATGTAGTAGCCGCAGGGGCCAGAAATAACAAAGAAAGAAAAACAAGAGGGCGGCCCGAGTACTGTGAAACCAATGAGACCAAAGGTTGGGAGAAAACCTCCACGGAAGCAAACTGGGATAAAGATTGCAGAAATAGAAGATGACTAGGACGTCGTGGTGACAGGGGTGATAGGGGGAAAGAAGACTGAACTGAAATCCATCACTCTTGTTCCTATCATATGGTTCACGAGAAACCTAATTAAGCAGTCATTAGAGCAAGTAGTGGGAAGAAACTTAGAAGCAAAAATCTTGCTCGGCACACCCGAGAAAGGGGAGAAGAATTGTCATGTTTCTCCTAAGGATGAGGTTTGAATAGAGTCTGTTGCATTCTTTGAGGAGGAGGAGCTCCAATGTGAATGGGGTGATGATGAAGAGACAAAGCTTTCAGAAGAAGAAGACCTGGAGTCTCCCCACGCAGATGAAGAACCACAGATAAAGGATGAAAGAAAAAGGTAGTCACTCTAGGAGTTGGAAGAGATAAGCATTGAGTTGACCATTTTCGAAAGAGCCTTGCAGAAAGAAAATGAAACATTGAAGGAAAACAACCTAAGGATGAAAAGAGAGCATGAAGATTGGATTCAGAGAATGGGCCAAATATTAAAGAAGAAACAGAGAAGGATTGATCATTTGAAATAGAAGAACCGGGCATATAAAAATCAATTTCATGCAGATCCTAGCATGCATCATTTAGACCAATCAACTGAAGTGGCGGATTAGTTAGCTGCAACTTCTGCAATTAAGGGCAAGGACTGAAACTTTTTGGGAGAAATATAGTTTTGTTGCATAGGAGACATGCAAAATATCAGGTGTGGGGAGATGTTGGGTTGTGACTTGACCTGTTGTTTTTGAATCACATTCCCTCCATTTTTAAACCTATTTTCTATCCTACCTATATATTTTCTACTCATTTTCCTATGTTTTGCCTAAAGTTTACCATTAGATTAAAGGTATGTGGATTTATTATTAAAAACATCATTTTGTATTTAATCTTTAATTATTCTCTAGCTAAACTGTTATTTCACTTAATTACTCTCTAACTAGCTCTAAGCCCACATGCAGGATCATTCCACTCGGCAACAGGATCAATTTTGCTCCAAAACACCAAGTTCTGGATCTCCTACAGCAGCCAGATTTCCTGCAGAGGCCCAAATTTCCTGTAGCAGCCAGATTTCCTGTAGAGGCCCAGATTTCCTACAGAAACTCTGACTACACATAACTGCCCAGAATTCCTACAATGAAATCTAAGATTCGGCATGATGCACACATGTTCCATCTAAACCAAGACATGGGCTAAAAATGGATTTCGATCCACATGGTTTCTATCCTATCAGCTTTTTTGGTTTTCCCTTTTGACCATGTCTAAAGCTCCAATCTACTTGGCTACAACCACTCTACATGGACGGGCTCCTGAAACAATATGTTGTCCAATCTATGCTTCCAGTCATAGATTGTACTTGTTCCAGCTTAGATCAGTTGATGTTGTTCTTTATGTTTGGTTGCAGCCTTATTTAACATATTCTCATTACTACCAGCCACTTTTGGTCTTGGTCCTTTGTATAAAAACAGTAAGAATATGGGAGCGAGAACTAGCGAGGGTTGTGTTCAGATTTATACTATTGTGTGGCTTCAGGCCTGTGCTGTAACTTAACATTTTCATTTTATTAATACAAATTTCATGTTCTGCCCATTGTTCTGAGCAACTTCTCTTGTGTGTAGAGGGGTTGTGAGCAAGGGAAGGGCCCCCCTTCACTCACAACACCAATGTATAATTAGTTTATGATTTATTTATGTTTCAGGTTTATTTTATCATGCTTTACTTCTGATTACAAAAATAAGATCATTACATCACCAATGTGTCATTTATAAATTAGTAGCACCTAGATGAATGGTTAAATTTCTGTTTATGGTGGCCATCTTAGATTGAATTCTGATTGTTTCCATTTCTGATATTATTGAAGCATGGTTTTCCTATATTATTTCAAAATTGCCAACAAAAGGATCATGAGTTGTAGAGGGAGTGAATCCACTCTATAACCTTTGATGCAAATTGGTCGATCAAGAGAGACTTGCATTGGTTTATGTGATTTAGTAGTTAGAGATTTGACACTCCTAAGTATTTCACCTGCATATAATTTTCTTTCACCTCATTCATTTACCTTCTCAATTTGATAATTTATGTTTCTCAAATTATGCAATATAATTTGACTCAACATTGATTGTACTTGTACAGAAGAAGGATGGGACCTGGAGGCTCTCCATTGATTATTGAGCACTAAACAAAATCACTATTAGGAACAAGGATCCAATCCCACAGATTGATAACCTTTTGTACCAACTCAAGGGGGGAAAGTATTTCAGCAAGATCAATCTGAAGTCTAGCTATCACCAGGTTCCAATAGGGCCTACAGATGTATGGAAGACTACCTTCAAATCCAAGGAAGGCCTTTTGAATTGTTGGTTATGCCCTTTGGGTTGAAAAATTCCCCTTCTACTTTTACGAGGCTAATGGATGACATCTTGTGACCCTTCACCATATCATTCATGGTTTTTTATCTGGATGACATCCTGATCTCTAGCAAGAATTGGGAAGAACATTTGCAACACATTCAGTAGGTCCTTCAAACCCTTTGGCAGCACATATTGTGTGACAACTTGAAGAAATTCACCTATGGCATGAGCCAGGCCCAATATTTGGATTACATCATATATGAGCATGGCGTGCATGTGGATTTGACTAAGGTCCAAGTCATTCAGATTGGCCAGCCCTCACCACTCTATCAAAGCTTCGTAGCTTTTTGGGCCTTGCAAAATTTTATCAAAGTTTCATGTTGGGATTCTCCCATATCACTTGGCCTTTGAGTCATATTACCAAAGGCAGGGCGAAAGCAAAGTTTTCCTCGTCCGAGTCCCAATAGAAGGTGTTCGTTGAGTTGAAGCATCGACTCTACTCTGCACCAATACTCACATTTCCATACCTACAAAAACCATTTGAAATCGAGACATAAGTGTTAGAATATGCTATTAGTGCACTCCTCACCCAACACATGCATCCAGTGGCCTATCATAGTAAGACAATTCCTGATACAATGTGAAAGTACCCAGATATGATAAAGAGATGTATTCCATCACGCAGGCTTGCGAGCAATGGAATCATCACATTCTTGGGAAGGAGATGGTCATCCACACTGAACATCGACCTCTTCATTTTATAAATACACAAGGGAAGTGGTACAACGATCGCCATCAGAAGTGGTCTACATATATGCAACAATTCCACTTGAACATATATAAAAAAAGGGAAACATCAATAATGTTGTAGCTTATCTCAATCGACCCCCAGTTGCAACACTGACTACTGTTCTCAACTCTTGTGGCCATGATACCTACGAATGGTCACAACTATACAAAATTGATCCACATTTCACCTCCACATACCAGATGCTAGCAGATTGAAAGAAAGTTCCTGATTTCCACCTTTAAGACACATTATTATGCTACAGGGACCACCTTTTTGTTCCTTCAAGCAAGCATGCCAAGCTGATTTTGGAGGCACACTATAGTCGGGTCACCGTACACTTTGTTGTGGAGAAAATTGTGTTTGTATTATAAAAGTAACTTTATTAGCCCAAACTCTAATTAGATGTTAAGAAAAATATTATATCTTTCACTTCCTGTGCCATCGCCAAGCCAAATATCAAGAAGAAAGACATGTACACTCCTTTGCCTACTCCCGGCGAGTTGTGGGAATCCATCTCCATGGACTATATGTCTGGCCTCCCTTCTACCAAGCATGGCAATGACTGTGTATTTGTGGTCATGGACAACTATTCTAAGATGGCTATATTGGTGGCCTGCAAGAAGAGTATCACATTAGAGGAAACTGCCAAGCTCTTCTTTGAACAAGTATATGTACATTTTGGGATCCCGCAAACCATTAAATCAAATTTGGATAGCAGGTTCCTAAGAAAATTATAGTCAAGCCTTTAGACATTATTGGACACCAAGCTCACCAAGTCGACTGCCTTCCATCCCCATACTAATGGCTAGATGGTTGTCGTCAATAGGATGATAGTGCACATACTCTGCATGCACAACTCAAAGCATCCACGAACCTGGGATGAGAGTCTTCCCTATTTGAAACATATTTATAAAAGAGCTCTTCATAGCTTGACTAGTCGCGGTCCCTTTCAAGAGGGTTTATGATTTCAACCATTGTGTCTAATTAATGTTGTCATGCCTCACGCGACTACACATACATAATCCACACATGTATTGTCTGAGGCTGATAAAGCGACCAGATTTATTGAATGCATCCAACACATCCACCAACAAGTTCACAACATCTTGGAGAATTAAAATGAAAAGTACAAACAACAACATGATCAACATCAGGTGCCACAGAAGTTTCAAGTGGATCACAAAGTTTGGTTGCATTTGTAGAAAGAATGTCTTATCGGATCCCACCAAAATCTCAGACCACTCTGATATGGTCCTGACACCATTACCAAGGTTGTGGGAGACAATGATAAACATTCCCCCATTCCTTGGCCTCCACCCAGTGTTCAATGTGGACCGCCTTCAACCATACTTCCCACCATTACTGGACACATCAGACATTGTTGAACAACTGAAACCAACAGAGTTAAACCCAAACAGCATGGAACATGCCACAAATGATTGGATTATGGACACACATGTCAAGAACACGCACCATCATAAGATCCAACTATATTTGGTTATCAAAGTTGGCCAACTCTTGCACCAAGGCAAGTGGCTCACCAAGGACCGAGTTCAACAAAAATTTCCCCATCCCATGGAGGCACTCAATGCAATGGGGACCATTGCCTCCTAAGGCTAAAGAATTGATCCAGGTGGATTTTTGTGGCCGCCCTCCTTTCGACTTGGACCCCCACCACTGTCTCTTTCAGTTTCCTTAATTATAGCACAGTTTAATATTTTGGAAGTTTTTCGAGTCATGAACTTCTAGAGCCATTTTGAGGCCCTAAACGCCGTTTTTTGGGGAAACTTAGGGCCAAAAAGTTTTTGTTATTAATTTTGTCCACTCTAAAGTTGTATTTCTCAGATAAATATTTCTAACGAGGTATTGTGTGCATCAAACAAAGATCGTATGCCAAAATTACGACCCCGGGAAGTTGATGTACCAATTTACACAAACAGGGCCAATAGTTTCGGCACTTCACCTCCTAGAGTTAGGTTTTTGGATGTTGAAGGTTTTCCATTGTTTCCCAATAACAAATAGGCCTTCAAGACTCATTGTAATGCAGTTCAGAGGCATGTAGCCGCCACATCTCTTCTCAAAGATAAAATACCATCACCCTAGCTAGTCTTATTTCTATTCTATTTGTAAACATATTTCAGTATTTGATATTAATGAAATTAAGTGTTATTTCTAATACATCTCTATATTTATGGTGATATCTATAATTTTTTGCATTCCTGTTTAAATTCGAATCACAGAGGTTCATGGGAGAGCTTAGTCATTGGTCCAACCCTACAATACCCATTGTTTCTCTACACCAAGAAAGCTTCTCAGTGCTCACAGACTTTTTCAATGCATCTGCAACATTCTTCAAAGTGTCCACCTTTACCAGTAACACCTTTTTTTTCCAACCATATCCCTCACAAAGTGATACTAAACATCAATGTTCTTTGTCTTTGATGATAAGCAAGGTTCTTTGCCAAGAAAATTGCACTTTGGTTGTCACAATCTATCCTTATAGCTCATTGTACTAACCCCATACTTGAATAGAATTCCTGAAACCATACTTCTTCCTTGCTTTCATGAGTGGCTGCCATGTATTCTTCCTTTGTAGTTGAAAGTTACACTAAATATTGTCTCTTACTCATCCAATTGACTACACCTCCAAATAGGTTAGACATTGTAACACCTTCCAGGGTAAATGCACATATAAACAACATAATAGGAACAAAAATACAATAAACATATCAACCATCAAAATCCATATATACCTTAGTACATTTACACATGAAAATCAAGGGAATTAATTTTTCATTAATTAAATGCAATAAACCAATCAGTGATGGGCCTACCACGTTCCACCCGACCATAGATTGGCTAAGCCAAGTCTCTCTTCAGCCAATCACCCTCGTGCGATATTACAAACATGAATGTGGGGTCTCAGAGAACACATCAATCAAAAATCATGCAGGGCTTCTAAAGACCACCCACCTCAACCCATCAAAAAGTTATTCCACCTCACGAAAAGACATCACCAAAAACCATCATCAGATTGGTCTCCATCCAAGCCTTCCAGGGCTTCTAGAGCATTTTTCCAACCAAGGTTTCCAGAACTAATAACTCAACCCACAACTTATACAGGGATTCCAGAGCGTTTGTCCAACCAATGCCTCTAGAACTAGTAACTCAACCCACAACTTATATAGGGGTTCAAAAGCGTTTGTCCAACCAAGGCTTCTAGGACTAGTAACTCAACCCACCAAGGGCATCCAAAACATTTGTCTAACCAGGGATTCTAGGACTAGTAGCTCAACCCAAGCTATTACAGGGCTTTTAGAGCGTTTTTTCAACCAGGGCTTCCAGGACTAATAACTCAACCCAAGCCATTACAGGGCTTCTAGAGCATTTGTTCAAACAGGGCTTCTAAGAATAATAACTCAACCCAAGCTGTTACAGGGCTTCCAAGACTAATAACTTAACCCAAGCTAAGGAAACATGAGAACCAACCAAATCCAAGAAATGAAAGTAAACCCACAATCACCATGGCCATCTAGGAAATGGCAAGGCTAGGTAATCCACTGTCAATCCTGACCATCCTCCATGCCAATGATAGATCATAACTAAGAAACCACATGCATGTGCCATGCATGCCAAAACTAGTGAAGAATTCATACATGCAACTCATTACCTATAAGCAATATAATGTAGTTTCTAATGTCGATGTCCTCTTGCACTTACCTCCTCTTCCTTTTCCTTCTTGCCCCAAGAATCCAAGTATGCCACACCCTCCAAGAGTGTTCCAAGAAAACTCTATCCAAGAGTATGAGAGAGAGAGAGAGTAATGAGAGAGCTCCAAAACTGAATTTCCTCCTCACATGCAACATGTGACACTTCACCTTCTCTTTCTCCCAATTTCCATTATTTTCCTTCATTTTCCTCCTCACACGCAACCTATGACCTTTCACCTCCTTATTCTCCTAATTTCCATTATTTTCATAAATAAATGTGCCAAAATACCTTTTTGACTCTTTAATGCCTTAACCATTACCTTTGCCAATTTCGTTAGCTATAAACAACCAAATGAAGACCCACTAGGATGTCCTGCCCACCATTCAGCTTGGAATGCATGCCTCATCATCCATGGTATTTATATATTTTTACATGGAATTTTCACAAGGGCTATTATAGAACCCTCCCCATGGGGGAACACTGTCCTTAGTGTTCAATGACACCTATAACCAACAAGACTGCTAAAAACAAAACATACTTCCCATGGAGCTTTATAACACAGCTCGTTACAGTATTTGCAATGAAATACCTGCTCAAAATCAAAACATCATGATAACGGACTGCATACTAGAGCTTTAAAACAAAACTCATTGTGGTATTTACAATAACCACATATACATATACACATATGCACATTTTCTCAACAATAAAATAAAACAATATGATGCATGCATCTGCAACAAGGGAATCCAAAGGCTCACACCTCCACCCTCAAAGTAATACCAGGATCCACCTCCCTCCTAGGAATTCCAAAATCCATTGCATGGTCAAATCTACTTTCAATGTCTATCACTATAATCATTGCCACTTTTCCTCTCAACAAATAGTTACTGGCTCATTATTCCAGGGCACACTACCAATGTGCATATGATTCCATCAAATAATTCTAATTACCAAAAAAATTCCATTCGTGACTTCCATTTTCTGCTACACAGTCCTTCAGGAATCTAGTCACCTCTTCCATGTAGTCACTCACCTTCCAAGTTCCGCTGGCACCCCTATCCTGGGCAGTCCATCCCTTGGCAAGGCTTTCTTGCATCGAAAGATACAACAATGAAGACATATCCTTGCCTTAAAACCATCATATCAATCATAGCATGCTCATGGAAATAAATGGACGTAATTGGGTACCAGTGTCCCACAATGGCCCTACTTCTGAAGTTCTCTACCAGCATATTACTACATTTCTAATTTCTTTCACTATTGCTATTAATTCTTGCAGTCGATTTCAACCACCCAACTGGGCATGTTCATGCTTCCTGTACCAAGAACATAACTTCCATTAGATTCAAAATAAATTGAAATAACTTCAAAACATACCTCATTGGTAGTTCCTCAATAAGGTACACTTGGAATCTTGTTCGCTTCCTGTCACAAGAAATCAAACTAGCATCTTTGATCAAATCAACATGTATAAAAATATCACATTAGGTTAGCTCAAAACACAACCATCATAGATCAAAATCATAAATCACATGTAACATTATAAACCAGAATCATAGATCATAAACCAGAGTCATAATTCACATGTAATCATCATATACTAGAATCATAAGTCACATGCATAATAAAACTTACATACAATATTGATACCTATCCTTCATCAATCCTTACTTCTGCCTTTGTTCTTTTGTATAGACACCGGATCGGTTTCCACACCCAGTGCCTTCTCCTCCACTAGGTGCACATATGCATAGTGTGCATCACACACATAAAACCACGCCTGACACACAACACCATGAAATATATGCACCTGCACCTGACGTACAACACATACACCTACAACCATTGTATAAAATAGTGCATCCATTTATACCCGATGTGCAATACCCCCCGATACATGTACCTACACAGAGTGCAACACAACGAGTACACACGCTGCAATACCTCGGCTACATGATGCGCACACATAATACCACATTCCCTCAACACAACATGTATGACATGCACACAATACCACACATGCCCTAGTACCATATGTACAACATGTACATAGTACCACCGATACACTACACCACCTGCACAATGTGTGCACAACATCACATCTACATAGTGCCACCTGCACAACATGTACACAACACCACATGTACACCACACCACTTGTACAATGTGTACACAATACCACATGTACATAGTACCACATGTACATAGTACCACATGCACAAAATGTATGCAACAGCACAAGTACATAGCATCATTCATACACAACACTGCATATCCAACATACACAGAGCACCATATGCACACATGCCACATATACATCATGAAGACAGTACAATATTTATACAACACCCCGATGCAATATTTTCACAACCCCATTTGTACCATCCTGTACATAACATTTCATAAATAACATGAAAAAATGCTACGTATACACAACACCACAAGTGTACACATCATAGATGAAACATGTACAACATATACAATGTATGCACAAAAATAGTACCACACATCAAAAACCACAATGTCCTTACCAAGAAACCTTGATTCCAGTATCTCATCCATGCTTATCCTATCATGTCATAGACCACACTACTTTCACTTTGTTGATGTATCCTTCAACATTACCTATCATAACATAAACATAGGCATAATACAAGTATACAATACCAAATCATATCCACATGATATTGACCTCGTATATTTGTCATGACTACTTTTCCCAATTGATTCCTCATAAGACTAGGAACCTATTCATGCTGTTCTCCTGCATAAGCAATCATTCCTCCACAAGAATGATCCCTGACAACCTTGTCAAACAGTGACATAGATACATACATATATAATCATTAGCATAAAACAATAATCATCTTGTCAGATAACAACATACATACATTCATGTATACATATAAACATCAACATAATCATGACCATAACATAATTACCAGATAACATAAGGTCTAGGTTAAGAGAAGTTCCTTTATTCATGCAACACATGGGCAACATTGAGAACAACAGTTCCCAACATAGCCAAGGCATATGATGCCTAAAATCCATTTACTTCACCTTTTCCTATTATCTTTCTCATGAATATACTGTTACCATCCATTTACCACAATGGACCCATCTAGTCCAATTAACTGTCATAGCCTTACCTTCCGCTGTGCTTACTCATGCACTGAGCTTCATCTGAATCTTACATTACCTCTTGGGTACCACATAGTTCTCCCCGAGCTCCATCAACTTTCATCTTTCCCAACCAATTCCCAAGACTCAAAACAATAAAAGACAAGACAAGAAAAAACCAAGAATAAGGCCATGAAATCCCATAAAGATATGACACTACAACAAAGTAGCAAGGTCTTGCTCCAAACACAAACAAAACCGCAAATCAAGCTCAAAAGACCAAAAGCACAAGACTGACACCATGACTCAATCCCCGTGGTTCCCAGGGAAAGCTCAACCTGAGCCATCTTTAAGATTTCATGGCAACCTGTCTTGCCATGTTGGAATCGAGGCTTACTATATGTCGTCACACCACCCAACTGTTAGTTATATAGACACATCAAATATTGCCTTGTCATGCTAATACCAAGCATGTTACCCTGCAACTGCTCACACATGTCAAACACATATTCCAAATATCAAGACAATCATATCTATTAATTTGAAATCAATTATTACCAAGACTAACAATCATGTCATAATCCATAGTAAACTCATAGTCATCAGTCATAATACTACAACTATCACCTACTATACTCAAGTACATATCAACTGTATCAACACATATATTTTAGTACAATCATATTAAAACAAGATCATTTTCAACACATACTCATATTATGCAATTCATCAAACATTCATACCATGTTAAATAAATCAACTAGATGACATAACCAATAGTCAAGTGCCAAATATATGACATAAGCAATTGATACCTTAATGTATCTCAAGGGAGGTGATCTTGTTTGCACAATAAATCTGGTTAGCACGATATAACTTTACAACACATCAGCTCAAGCACTCATAAGATCATGGTATCCATACCAATATCTAACTAACATGTTCACATTGTAAACTCATACACATATGCAAAGCCAATCTAGATTAGTATGACACCATCTCACAAATATGTATGTTCATACCTGAATATCACAACCATAACCATCTGCATAGGTCAAACCAGGTTAACACAATACATATAACATCAAGATCTTCAAGGCAATGAACATAACCATCATGCATATGACCAATCAAAATTATAACATCAATATCTCAATGAAATAACCCTAATCATAAAGTTAATAGCATATAACAACAATAAGCTATATATCATTCTCATAAAAAATATACAGCATAATCATCAGGTTATCTAATATAAAACAACAATAAAAATGCATACAACTACAAGTTACTACCATTCTTGACTATTTGACACATGTGCATATGACCACACTAATCATCTAACATCTATCATGAATTTAACCATAACATCAAATACATGTTCATAAACCTAATGTATATAACCCTAAGGCATATAATAATCCTTAACTTACATACCTACATGCCAAACATACACTACCTATATGATGATCTACTCTTATCCCAAAGTCTAATGCTGCAACCTCATTATGATGATATGCATCCCTTGCTCTATCTCAACTATCCTATTAGAATCATAACAACCAATAGCGTCATGATGACCTAAATTGCATACAATGACTTCACAAGGCATGTTTGACCTACTATACATGCATAATCATAGCCACAACCATACATGCATAACAACTACATATACACACATAACAAATGAGTACAAAACCATATGCACATCATTCTAGCTAGAGTCCAGACATCAATGCATGACCATATCAAGTACACAAACCATGACCTCATGCATGACAATAACCATTACTCCATTGTAAACATTGCCACATGCAACCAATAATATGCATAAGCAATGCCAAATAAACTACACCTACACATACACACATGTAATCGAACATAAGCGATCAATCCTTGTAATCAACCTACAAGACTGATACATGTAATAAAAAATATTCAAAAATGTAACCCAACATACAAGGATGTAAGTAGGTATCATGAAATCAACATGTAAGCAACATGTAATTCATACACAGTCATTCACATGTTCCAAAAACCAAGACATAGTGTCTATTAATTTGAAATCAACATTCACCAATGCTAACAACCTATAAGCATACCCCTTTACTATCTGTGGTCCACACTAAGGTAGAAGGAGGAAGCTACTATAATGGCCGGATCTCCAATCTCCAATTATGGAAGTGGGATCTCCAAAGCTCTACTAGATTTAACCACACTTGAAAAGAAATTGATTTTTATTGCTCATACATTTTGTATGAGATTAAGTCAAAAACATTCACTTATTCCACTTGTAACATAATAACTAAAAACATGCCATTTTTCCATTTCCTTATATGCAACTTTTCAAATTCCTTGCATGCAACCTTTCAACTTCCTTATATGCAACTATTCAAATTCTTTGCATGAAAATAGGCATAGATCAGATACATCCATATTATCACACTACAATACTATCCCATCCAAAAAAAAACAACATTTTCTTCAAACAATTACCATACTTTTACATTTTTCTTCAAACAACTACTATACTATTACATTTGCATGTAATCATTTCTTCAAACACTTTACATGCAAACTAATATAGCAAAATATTTGCATACAAGTAAACATATATCAACTACAACAACACTATTACACATCGATACTATCACCAACCATAAACAACATACTCATTGGGGAATTTTATCAAATAGTTTGTGTGCAATTAATCATTGAACCATTTAAGCATTTCATCAAACACTTTGCATGCAAACTAATATAGCGAATGATTCAATGCTTATATCGTAAATTGTAGTAGTACAAGTTATGGAAATTGAACCATATGATCCGTGGTATTTTCCTTCAGTATGGTTCAAGTTTCAACTTCTGAGATTTCATAGATGAAAAGTTATAACAAAAATACCAACACAATCATATTTTGTGCACAGTTCTAGGAGTATCCACAAAGCTCGAATTCCACTGGTCATATCACCTACAATATAGAGAATAAATGTCTTAATATTTTATCACAATATCAGTGGGATGTCCCCTCATTGTGGAAAAAATTTCAGCTCCTGCGAGTGCCCAGAAGAAAAGTTATAACAAAACTTTCAGCTTGACTTGTTTGAGGCCTAATTTTAGGAGCATTCAGAAGGCTCAACTCCCTATACTCAAATCTCCTAAAATATTGTGACAAAATATCTGAAATTTCTACCACATAATAATTAATGTCGAAAAATTTTCAGCTTCTGAAAGCTTACAGAAGATGAGTTATTGCAGAAATTCCAACATGACCTATTTAAAGGTGCATTCAGGAAGGTCATCTTCCTTAGATCATAACTGTTGAATTATTATGAACCAATATCTGAAATTTTTACCACATTATCAGTGGGATTTACCTTCAATATGGAAAAATTTTAAACTTCTAATGTGCCATAGAAGAAAAGTTATAATAGATATGACAGAAAGGTCTAAAATTTAACTTTTGTTATTCATTTCACCTATGATAGAGCCCATCCAATCCAAGTTTTTGAACCTAGAAGCTCTGATATCACTCTATAACACCTCCCATGATAAATGTGCATATAAAAAACACAATAGGAACAAAAATACAATAAAAATATCAACCATCAAAATCCATATATACCTTAGTACATTTTCACATGAAAATCAAGGGAATGAATTTTTCATTAATAAATGCAATGAACCAAATGGTGATGAGACTACCACATTCCACTCGACCATAGAGTGGCTAAGCCAAGTATATATTCAGAAAATCACCCCCATGCCATATTCTAAGCATGAATGTGGGATCTCAGAGAACACAACAATTAAAACTCATGCAAGGCTTCCAGAGGCCACCCACCTCAATCTATCAAACAGTGATTCCACCTCATGGTCGAACATCACCAAAAACCATCATTAGATTAGTATCCATCCAAGCCTTCCAAGGCTTCTAGAGCATTTGTCCAACCAAGGCTTCCATAACTAATAACTCAACCCGCATCTTATACAGGGCTTCTAGAGCGTTTGTCCAACCAAGGCTTCCAGAACTAGTAACTCAACCCACAACTTATACAGGGCTTCCAGAGTTTTTGTCCAACCAAGGCTTCCAGGACTAGTAACTCAACCCACCAAGGGCGCCCAGAGCATTTGTCCAACCAGGGATTCCAGGACTAGTAACTCAACCCAAGCCGTTACAAGGCTTCCAGAGCGTTTGTTCAACCAGGGCTTCCAAGACTAATAACTAAGCTACTATTCTATCATAATTTTAGTAAAATAGGGCATCTTGTTGTTAGACGTCGACATGTAATTTTTGAAAAATAGCAATGATAAATAAGAACATTAAAATAAGAGAAAATATTATGAGTATAAAAAGAAAGATATGGCTCATCACACGAAAGAAGTGGATGTGCATTTAATAATCGCAGAAAGTATTAGTGGATTTCTCATGCAATATTTAGTAAGAAATATTTTCATGGGGTGGTTTTAGTAGGATAAAAAAAAATTGAGGGTTAAAACCCCAGAAATTGTGATAATTAATATGTTTAAATAGCATGTTTGGTAAATAAAATAATAGGATAGAAAATGTATTGTAAAATATAGAATCTAAAAAAACATTATAGAATCACTAAACTTCCATGGCTAATGGATCTTCAAGCTTTTAATTAAGAAAAATATAATTTCACCTATGGAGGAGTTACTTGAAGGTGCCTTGTAATATCCTCATCCTTTGGAGGGTTATTTTGTATCTCCTTTTTGTGGTTGTAGTGGCTCCTGTTTGGAAACTAGTTGGGTTATGCAAAAATTAAAATGGCATATTCTGAGACTCTAATGGAGAGTACTTGAATGATAAAGAAGTAGAGTTCTGGTGATGCTAATGGTCATGGTGAAATGACGAGAGAAAACCTCTCTATTTATAATAAAATGTTGGGTTATATTTGATATGTTCAAATAATAAAATATAAGTTGGACCAAATCAAAATCTAACAACTTTTGGTATTTTATTATTATTTGTGAGAGGAAAAGATCAAGAAATGGTCAATAACATTTATCTAGATAATTAACTGGAAAAAAAAAAAACAATGATTTATTGATTTAATTAATAAAAATGGGTAAAATAATAATAAATAATTAATAAACAAATGGTTTTAATAAATTACTTCTAACTGAAATGGTCAAATGGGTTAGAAATCATTTTAAAATAGTAATTTATAAATTGTTTCTATGAGAATGTGTAGAGAATTAAGGAATCACCAATAAATAGATTATTTATTGAATTATTCATATGGAAACAATAAATAGGAGTGAGAATATTTTTAATTATTTTCATTTTAAATGGTAAAAACATGAGAATAACATAAAATTAATGAATTTATGGGTTATTCTCATGTAGATAAATTACTTAATGTAAATAACTTAGGAAAAGTGGTTCTTTGGGATATTTTCTTAGGTGAAAGTGAGATTTAATATGTTACTACATGTTGTATTTTGAAAAACCTTGTAAATTATTGTCAGTTGATCACTTTTTGTGTGATAGCAACAGGGAATTCCTATGAATGACCATGGAGGCTCAATGTTATGATCAAGAGAAATTATATTAAGAGAAATGAAATGTTGATGATCTTAAGGGAGAAGTTGT
Organism: Pinus taeda; assembly: GCA_000404065.3. NCBI lineage: Eukaryota > Viridiplantae > Streptophyta > Pinopsida > Pinales > Pinaceae > Pinus > Pinus taeda. Next base: position 33,771 of record APFE030963749.1, on the reverse strand, counting down.
TTGTGCATTACAAGAAATAGAAACACTTAGAAGAAAAATTAAAATGTTGAAGGATTTATTATAGAAACATGTGAAAGAAAAGAATCATGATCTTGATGAATTAGTAGTCTCTCTCATGAAGTTATATTTATAAGAGGCAAATAAAATAGAAGAAATGTTGGTAAGCCAACTCAAAGAAAAGGATGACATTGTTGGAAACTAGAAGCTAAGATTGTTTCCTTGATAAAGTATTTAGAAAACATCAATGGCTAGTCGAATCCAATTTTGAAGTTTGGAAAAAGTTTTGAAATCTTAGATGACATTCTAAGTTTCCATTGATATCTAATGAAAATAAATTATAGTTATCATGAAACTTTCAGGGGATAATCAAGCTCAATTACATCATAAGAGAAATGAAAAATTGAATCTAAAAGCAATGTTAATTTTCTCTAAATATTCATCAAAATAGTATCAAGAAAGGAGAGGACTAACAAAAATCTAATCCTCAAAAGAAAGAAACCAACAACAAGAAAGGTAGTGAAAATGAATTGAGGCCTAGGAATGGATTCAAAAGATCAATTCCACTAAGAAATCCTTTTAAATCCATGTATCAAAATATATTTTACGGTTATTGCTTTTCATGTAACAATTTTGGTCTAAGGCAACAAATTGTAGTGCCTTTGTAAGAAATGAATATGTGAGGAATAGGAGCAGGAGATGATATAAGATCTCAAATAATGGCTTTGTGTGTAGCAATCTTAAATTTTTTATTGAAAAGTTGTTACAAGTTACAATTCATTTTCCCCCTTATTAGAACATGTTGAATATCTCGTGCAAAAAATTTGGTGTCAAAGCTCATGAATGTAGTAGTACATTGAGGCTTTGAAATCAAAGTAGAGAAGAATATGTCGTTAGAAATAGTAATCAAATATGAAGGTATGGAAAAAAAAGTAAGAGGAGTAGGTAGAATGTGGTTTAACTCTATATGTTTAAAAAAAATAAAGTCAATGTCATATAAAAAGTGGGTGTTCAAGTCATGTGAAAAAAGATATAAGAAAATATTTGTCTCTGAAGGAAGTCAAATGAGGGAATATCAACCTTGGAAATAATGATCCAGGAAGGATAAACGGAAAATGCAAAATCAGTCTTGATGATGGAAGGATGAAAACTCAAAAATTTCTTACTTGTTGAAGGTATAAAGAATAATCTACTAAGAGTAAGTCAAATCGTTGATGAAGGGTATGATCTCACATTCCATTCTAAAGGATGTGAAATAAGAAAACTAGGTTTAGGAAGAGTGGTAGTAAATGCAACCAAGTATCCAAAACAATGTATATTTTCTCAATAAAATAAAAAGAAAGAAAAATTTCTCTATGTGAGTGATATCTCTCATATCTCATTAGTAACAAATATGTAATAGATTGTAGCACATTAAGAAAATAAGAAATTTAGAATGTGAGCTAGAGGAGAAGAATCATGGAATGGAAAGGTTGTAGGCAATGATTTGTAAATAAGAAGAAGTATTAGCTCAAGGGGAGCATTTCTTTATAGGAAAAAAAGAAATTTGTAGCCAAAGGAGTTAAGTTGTGGACAAAAGGAAGCATAAGCCTGGGGTAGTTATAAAAGTTATAAGTGAAAGGAAGCCCAATTATAGGGAGAATAGCCTCAAAAGTAAAACCATTGAAGAATAAATTATGTATGTAGGGACAAATAGACATAGCCTTGACAAGGGAAGCCTAGTTACAAACAAAGCAGAAGTTAGAAATCAAAGGAAGTGATTGTTTTATTGTTGACATATCATAGGAGGATATTGCAACCAAAGGTTAAAAACAATATGTATACATAAGGAGAGATAGTATATAGGGGATGCCCTTGCAGTTACTAAGAGAAGTTGTACATAGAGGAACAGTTGCAAAAGTTTCTAACAGGGGAACTCAAGTTTTAATCGAATGAAATACAAATAAATAAAAAATTTGCAGACATATTGAAGAATTGAAAACAATAGAGAAACCATAAACACAACAAATAATTTCTCTCGGGAAACCAGGGGAATTTGCACAATTGTTATATATAGGTGAAATATCAATTGTAAATAGACACGGGAAGCCTCTTTCTTAGCAGATATATCCCTTCTCAATTGATATAAAAGGGGAAGAAAATGTATATAGGGAGAGTCATGGGGATCCATTTATCATTTAGAAACATAGCTCAAACGTTGAGGGTTTCCATCAATGACGAAATGGGAGATTGGTTGGAAAATGTGTTGTCATTGATGTCAACATTTTAGGGGGAGAAGAGATGGATCAACACAAAGAAACTTGGATCAAGCAATGCACAAAGTAGCATACAATCATTTTTCATTGATGTCACAGAAGAAAATAAGAGGTGTGAGGACAAGTAGCAAAGTATCAAGGTCACATAACAAAGGAGAAACAAAGGTGTGATAAGATGTGATCAATATTGAGCATGAAATTGAAATTAGTAAAATAGCACCACTTGGATGATTGATGACCCTTCTTCACTTCAAGAATTACCAACTTACTCGACCCTTAACCATGCGAGGGTATGAAATGAAATCAAGTAGTAAATCCACTGAATCTCTGCACCATTTAATGAATGGATTCGAGCCCTCCCACCCCTTGAAACCATGAGAGCCAAAATGAAACCAAAAGAGGGTGATGTGGCACTAGTCAAGCCAAATGTGATAAGTTTTCCATTATTTAAAAAATGGAAAAATTGTCATCAAGTGCTAGCTTTTCTATCAAACACTCAACCATTGGATGGTTTATAACGTAAAAGTGCTCACTTTTTCCTGAAATCCAATAGTCATGGCCCTTGATCAAGATCCCAATCGCAAGACACTTAAGGGTTGGTTCCCAAGAGCTAAGCAACCTCCAAAATTTGTATATCAAATGATTATTTTTAGATGAAAAAGTTCACTAGATGAAGAGTTCACTGTATTTATCTGATACCCGATATTTCTAGCTCCTTGTCAAGACTCTAGTCATATAGAACTTAAGCATTAGCACCCAAGTTCTAATAGCCCTTGGGCCTGTAGAGAATTGGATTTGTAAATATCATCATATTTCTCTGATTCCTAAAATGGTTTGCTCTTAGTCAAATCAATGGTCACATTGTGCTTAAGATTTAGCACCTAAGAGCTAAAAGCCCCATTGGACCCCCTAAACCACCGAGCATATAAGAAAAGTTAAAAAAAAATCTATCATATTTCCTTGATACCCAATAGCATGAGATATTCTAGCTGGAAACATTAATGATGTGGCATGATAATGATAGAGCAGTGATGTGGAATGTCAAGTGGAGTAGGTGATGTGGTTTTAGAGGAGACATGTCACCTAGATTTTGTATTTTTTGACCTACCCATATTGTAAAGGTGAGTGACACACGGTAGGTGTCAGTAGCTCCATGTGGCAGAAGATATGTTAGAATAGGCCATGTATCAAATTGTGATTGGTTGATAGTAGAATGAGGTGGCATAATTTATTCCCTTGGGCAAATCACCATACACTTTTCTTATAACACTTTCTCATATATTTTTTTTTGGATGATTATCCAATCTCTCAATATGCACCAACCTTCGGTTGCAACCTTGGTCACATGGAGTTCATAAGTTATTGCCTAAGGGATAAGTGCCTCCCCTGAGCATAAAAATCCTAAAGTAATGTTTTACAAAGGCATGGTGCACAGATAACTTGATAGCCTTAGAATAGTCATTTGACAAGTCCAATAGATAGAATAAGTAGTTGAAAACCCATGAAAAATGTATCATTATCAGGGCCCCAAAGGCCCAAAATCCTAGAGTGTTGTATTTTTATCAGATCACTCGATAACCTGGGATCGATGAATTGACAGGTTTGAGAGATATAATACATTTCTAGCAATTGATGGGAATTTTGGTGTCATCAAGACCTCAAAGCCATGGAATCATATAGTGGCGTTTTGTAAAATATCTTTTGTTCTCTTGATTACTCATCAATGTAGGCCCACAATCACAGGGTTTGGTTACAAAGGGTTAACATGTAGTATATAAGAGCTTACTGCTCATAGGACCCCATAATCCCAAAGTAATGTTTACGAAAACATGTTTTGGTTCTCATGAAAACCTAAGACCTAATATGGATCTTGGTCACAACACATGATTCTAAGTGTCCATTGTATCAATGCTTGGGCATTTAATAGTATATTCACATGTGTTTTCTCTTGAATTTCCGAGTTCAATACTTGTTGATTTGACAATCAAGGGAGGGGGTGAATGGTCAATTCCTAACATCAAAATATTTTCGTCAGAGGCTAAAGGAAATTTGGTTTTGCAAATTTATGTAGAGTTAAAGGCTTCTCGAGTATTCCCTAAATTCCTAGGCAGTTCCTAAATTCCCAATAAAAGTTTAAATTCATGTTTTCACATTGGTTAATTCTGAGGCTTCCAGGTTGATGGAAGGAAGCTTAAAGAACAAGGATGACCACTTGTGTAAGCACTTGGTCAATTCCTTTGATAAAGTTGGACCAAAGGGATATCTAAAATGATTTCATAAGAATAGATCCAGGATCCATTGCCAATTGCAAGAAATTTCATCCTAAAAATGGCCTCCTAAAGAAAAATAAAAAAATTTAATAAAAAATACCAAGTAGACAAATTGTTAATATTATTTTACTTTTATCTATGTTCCACAATATTTATTATCACGATATTTAATAAAAAATTATTATATTATTTCTAATTTTTAACTATTATTGAAATTCTCAATATATTGACAACTTTTTATTAAAATAATTATTTATATATACATGTTATATTTAACTAATTTTTTTGGTGTTTTTTAAGGTGTAGTCTAACTTATAGATTGGCCTTTCTCACGACCATTTAATTTTTGGTTAATTTTGATTAAAATCCTATAGATATTTTTAAAAACTTGTGTTTAAATTGATTCATCGGGATAATTCTAGTGCCTCGGAGGTTTTTCAGGGTGTTGAATCCATTTATGCATTCCAAAATGTATTTTAAACAACAAAAATTTTTGAAAAGGTATTGTCGGATTTTGGTGAATTCCAGTGAAAAAGGCTATTTCATCTCTAAGTTAGACTATGTCATTTTTTAATGGTATTGTCTATTGAAGCCACAATTTCACCATAAATTTTTTTTTCTTGGAATCTGATTGTTCCCAACAAAGGAGAATATAAAAATAAATAAATAAAAATAAAGCATTCTTATTGTTCCCAAACAAAGGAGAATATATATTAATTAAATTAATAAAATTAAAAATAGATGGTATTGAATAAACAAGAGGGGAAACAAAAAATAATTAATGTCTAAAAACAAGTATATATATATCACAATAAACAAACAAGATTAAGGGATCTAAAAAACAAAAAATTAAAGGAATCAGATAGAAATAAAGAGGAGAGAGGAGAAGAAAGGGAGGAGGTTTCATGACGAGAGAGCCGAAATCTAGCTCTTACACAATTTCCAACCATCATCCCTACTGAAATTTCTGGAATGCCTCTCAATCTCAATCGCATCTCTAAGCTTCATGTGGTGGAAGTGATAAACCCTAGCAATGGCTTTGGATTCTTCAATGCAAACATGGTGTTTCGACTTCTTAGCATGTTCTACTAGGGCTGATGAGTGAGACCAATTGTCTAATATCTGTAGCATGTTCATTCAATATTCTCTACTTAATAGACCTACTTATTTCTCCAATATAGGGAATACCACATGAGCAGGGAACAGGGTAGACTCACTTTGTGTCCTTAGGGTCAATGGGGCCTTTAGCATATATAAGAGAATTTTTAATGGTACTGAGAGGTTTAAACGAAGAAGAGACATTAATATTTCTAAGGATATGGGCAATCCTATCTGTGGTTCCTTGGATATATAGGAGATGAACCTTAGAGATAGGATCATCATGAGCACGTTTAACTCTTGGCACTTTGTGAGCCTTATGAAAGGGCCTTGAGGCCTTGGGATCTACGATACCCATTATTTCTAAAAACTTCAAGAATATGGTATTTCTCTTGTTCAAGATGGCCAACATCATATATTCTTAGAGCACGGGTAGCAAGAGTGTTGAGAACACCGAATTTCTACCCCGAAAAATGATGAGAACTAGCATGGAGATATTGTTCTATGTGAGTTTTCTTATGAAAAAATTGGTGACAGATGGAACCATCATCCATCCTTGAAAGGAGAATGTCTAAAAAGGGAAGGTAACCATTCACCTCGACTTCCATCGTGAACTTGATGGAGTTTGATAGAGAGTTAAGGTGGTCAAGGAACAAGCCAAGCTTCTCTCAACCATGAGGCCAGATGACACAAGTATTATCAACAAACCTCTTCCACTTTTTAGGGTGAAATTGAGCAGAGGCTAAGGTCTTTGTCTCAAAATCTTCCATCAACAAGTTTGCGATGATAGGGGAAAGAGGGGAACCCATCGCAATACCGCAAGTTTTCTCATAGAACTTGTTATCACTCCAAGAAACTCTCCTAGGTTGCAACTCGGAGATGCCTCGTAACATATAATCTTCAATATTGTTCTCTGAACTATTGGAGTAAATGATGGTTTGGATCAAGCCAGATAACCATTTCAACTATGTTTTTACTCAATACATGCATGAACACCCTCATCTTACAAGGCTTTAGACCACTAATTCTCAATAGTTTGTAGATTCAATGAATGGATGGAGAATATTGACCATACTGGCAAATGCATACATATAAACACATATGAATGGCTAGCTACAAGCAGCAAATGAGAATACTAAATGTACTAGAAGATGCATATATAATAACACATATGAATGGCTAGCTACAACCAGTAAAGAAGCTTGCAAATCTAATTTATCAATGCAGAGATAATATGACAGATATCTAGCATTAGATATAGAAGAAACATGAACAAATTGTTCAAGTGCAAGCTTAGAACAAAAGAGAAAATGAACATTGAACATATAATAGCAAAAGAAGATTTTATTGCTAATGAATGTAGATGAGAAGCTTGAGTAGCAAAGTCTCTACAGTCTCCAAAAGTTGAACCCTTGTTACATTTAGTTTCCAACCTTTTATATGCCTTTTACAATACTATTGAGCTCTCAAAGGCTCAAAGTCTTAATCTATCCTCTCTATCCCTTAACTATTTGATTCCCTAAATAGGGAAGCATGGCTCGGAGGTTTTTTCCTTGATGAGTTGTCTGGGAGCTCTCTCATGCCAGAGATGCTCCATGATCACTTGTTGGTTTTAGATAAGATACGTTGTTGATACCTCATGATAGAGTCTGTTTCGGGCTGTGTTGCACTGTTGATGTCCATGATATTTCTGTTTCGGGCTAGCTGCATGTGTTGTATTGCACTGTGCTATTCATGATCACTTTCCAGCCTCTGTCCCTGTCTCCCAACCTCTGTTAGGTAATGGAAAGGGTCTTCGGGCATGTATAATCCCTTTAAATGTTTATAAATATTATTTTCCTCTTTTTACACAGAAAACATTGCATGCAGCAAAAGCCCGCCCATCTCAGTTTGTTTCAAACTTCAAAAGTCCTTAATCATGGCCTATCCCTCTATTGGATCTGCCCTTAGGGTCGCTATCACAAATCGCAAGTGGCCTGGTCCCTTGCTTCCCTTTGTATTTTGAAACGTGTTGAAAAACACTAAAAACCATGAAAAATGGCTGATGGCAGACCTGAAAAATTATGCATTTCATTCCCAAACCCTTTTGGGTCTGAGACCTATCGTATCGTCGCTACCAAAGGCTCCCTTTGTATTTCTTAAAATATGAAAAACATTGAAAATGCATTAAAATTGGCATTCTCGTGGACTTGAAATATTATGCAATATTACGTATATAACCGTCAAGTCTCATTATCGGGTCGCCCATGTGTATATGCCAGCTCCATTTGTATAGCTGATGCAATATAGCGATGTAACGTGGGCCATCAATCTATGCATGGTCCACGTTTAATTGCCAATCACAATCACTCATTCCACACTGTTTACGGTGATACCTTCCGATTTCCTCCGCCGATTGCGACCCGCCGATCCGATCATCAGAGATTGTTGATCAACGGTGCCTTCCACCCAGCCTGAAGTCCTCTCTGCTTTCCGATTTGTGATTTTCCGCTTAGATCTGGGTCGTTGATCGACTAGATCTAACAGCTGTTGTGCATTGCTATGCTCAAGTCTACGATACTTGGTTTTTTTTACTGTCTTAATGTGCTTTTTCCCCCAATAGTGATTTTCTGCCCTTCCAAGAGCTTTTGGTATGCGACTGTTGAGATTTTTAAATGATCCTTAGGTGAATTTCGAAGCCTTCAGTAGTGCTTTGGATCCATTTTTGGCCAAATGCTTCCAAAGCTAACAGAACTCACCTTGGAAATTAAAGAAAGTTGAGGTGAGGCAAAGGTCAACTAACTTGGTAGTGTCTTTGTCAGTGATGTGATTAATGATATCAATGGCCTTTTGGATGCATATTTTGGTGTATAAGGATACAACATCAAAACTAACCAATAAATCTCTAGATTCCAACTTGATATCTTTCCACTCTTGAAGAAAGGAGGTGGAGTCTTTAATAAATGAATCAGTACCACAAATAAGAGGTTTAAGCTTGGAAGCTAAGAACTTAGCAAGAAGATAGGTAGGTCCACCTATTGTGTTAACAATGGGCCTTAAGGGAGCCCCAAATTTATGAATCTTTGGAATACCATAAATTCTAGGGGTAAGGGTATTGCTCTAAATGAGATTTTGAGAAAGTGGATTAAGAGACAGATTCGATTTAATGGTGATTGCTACTTCCTTAGAAATGGACTTAATGACCTTCTTCTTAAGATTGTTTTAACTCCCACTATTAGAAAGGTGGTCTGTCATTTTTCACACATATTTGGACTTATATAGAATGATGACAGCTCCATCTTTGTCAACTTTAAGGATGACAATGTCAGGGTTGTTCCTTAGAGACTTAAGGGCGAGAAACTCTTATTTGATCAAGCTTTTCTTGGGAGTTTTAGCCTTTCTAAGAATGACAATGCAATCTTTCCTAATAGTTTCCTTGAGATTATCTGGAAGGTCCTTAATACCATACTCAATGTTACAAATAATATCATCAGTAGCCCTTTATTAAGGAGACTAAAGGCAAAGGGATCAAATTTTTTGATAGAGAGATTAATAACGTTCTTAAAATTGAATAGGGAATTATTATTTATATTGTTGTTATTGCTATTATTATTATTATTACTATTATTAAGACAAAGACACTATCAAGTTAGTTGGCCTCTGCGTCACCTCGACTTTCTTTAGTTTCCAAGGTGAGTTCTATGAGAAAACTTGCAGCATTGTGATGGGTTCCCCTCTTTCCCCTATCGTTGCAAACTTGTTTATGGAAAATTTTAAGACCAAAGGCTTAGCCTCAGCTCAATTTCACCCTAAAAAGTGGAAGAGGTTTGTTGATGATACTTGTGTCATCCGGCCACATGGTCAAGAGAAGCCAGACATGTTTCTTGACCACCTTAACTCTCTATTAGACTCCATCAAGTTCACGATGGAAGTCGAGGTGAATGGTTTCCTTCCATTTTTAGACATTCTCCTTTCAAAGATGGATGATGGTTCCATCTATCACCAAATTTTTCATAAGAAAACTCACATGGAACAGTATCTCCATGCTAGTTCTCATCATTTTCAACCGCAAAGATTCGATGTTCTTAGCACTCTTTCTATCCGTAATCTAAGAATCTCTGATGATAGCCATCTTGAACAAGAGAAATCCCATCTTCTTGAATTTTTTAGAAATAATGGGTATAGTAGATCCCAAGGCCTCAAGGCCTTTCATAAGGCTTGCAAAGTGCCAAGAGTTAAACATGCTTGCGTTGATCCTATCTCTAAGGTTCATCTCCCGTATATGCAAGGAACCACAAACAGGATTGCCCATATCCTTAGAAAGATTAATGTCTCTTCTTTGTTCAAACCTCTTAGTACCATTAAAAATTCTCTTAGATCTGTTAAGGACCACATCGACCCTAAGGAAACAAAGGGAGTCTACCTTGTTCCCTTCTCATGTGGTATTCCCTATATTGGAGAAATAGGTAGGTCTGTTAAGCATAGAATCAATGAACATGCTGCAAATATTAGACTCAATTGCTCTCGCTCATCGGCCCTAGCAGAACATGCTGAGAAGTCAAAACATCATATTTGCATTGAAGAATCCAAAGTCATTGCTAGGGTTGATCACTTCCACCACAAGAAACTTAGAGAAGCGATTGAGATTGAGAGGCATTCCAGAAATCTCAATAGGGATGATGGTTGGAAATTGAGTAAGAGCTAGATTTTGGCTCTCTCATCATGATTCCTTCTCCCTTTCTTCTCCTTTCTCCTCTTTATTTCTATATGATTCCTTTTTTTAGATCCCTTAATTTTGTTTGTTTATTGTATTATACTTTTTTTTTAATTTTTTTTAGACATTAATTATTTTTTGTTTCCCCTCTTGTCTATTCACTACCATCTATTTTAAATTTTATTCATTTAATTAATACATATTCTCCTTTGTTTGGGAACAATAAAATGTTTATTTTTATTTATTTATTATTTTTATTTTTTAATAAATTATTAATTTTTCTTGTATAAGTCAACATAGATTTAACTGCAATAGTCCACCTATAACAAATATATTATATAAATAATTATTTAATTCATTGAAATAGAATATTTTGATTTATTTATTCCTAACAGCTATTTTTAAACTAAATTCATAATATTTTAATATTTTAATACCCCAATTCTTTCCCAGAAAAATTGAAATAATAATTTTTCTTACCTTATTAACTAATTTACCTCGACTAATTTTTAACAGCTAACTCTCAGCATGATGCACCCTGCTATTTATTCCTACCGATTGATTTCTCACCTTGTCCTGAGGATGAACCCATAGTTGGTTCAAACATCGACCAAATCCTAAAATTTAATTATTTTAAATTATTAATTTAATTATTTAGCGAGTTTTATATTTAATTATATTCTATATTTTATGTTTAATCTGGTATTGTCTTTTTGGAATATGTTTTTTTATCTATTTTTATATTAACTAATATTTCATTTTTTTGGCCAAATCTTGTAATTGTGCTTTGGAATACGTTTTTTTACTATTTAATATTTTATATTTGGACTTTTTAAGTATTAAGTATTTTATATTAACATAAACTATCAAATTTTATTTTTTTATTGAATGTCTATATATATTTTATATTTAACTATTTTGTTTTGTGTTTTCTGGGCATGATTATTAAAATCAAATGGGCCCCCATTTTTAACTTATATTTTTCACGAATATGAAGATTTGTTTTGCATTAATAACCTTTTTTTGATTAATTCATATGGTTAAGGTAGGTAAATAAATTTTATAAAATATATCACGAATACCCAAATTAATATTAAAATATTTCACCGATATCAAAATTAATAATAAACTATTTCACGTATACCCAAATTATATAATTTAAAATTATTTAGGACATGTACCTCTTTTTCAATTTAAAGGATTTTGATTGGTTTCATTATTATGACATGGAAATTACATGAAAATTTCATTGGCGCTTTTAGGCTAAAAATTCCTATAATGGGCAAAAATTCTAATGATTATTAAATTTGGAATGAAAGGAACCATCTATAAATTAAGTTAGATGAGAGAGGAAATGTAAGTTGTGTGAAAGATAAAGTGTGACAGAAGAGGAGCAGTAAAATGAGGATCAACATAGGAAATGCCTAAGCATAGGAAGAGTAATAATGATATACAGTGAAGTACAAAAGCGATGAGTGGAGCGAGAATGATCCATAGTGAAGTGAGAAAGTGGTATGGTTTATAGTAAGTGAAATATATGTTGTGCACAACATGAGAGGAACCTTGGTATAGAGACAAGACACCCGATAATTCCATAAAGTAATGAAAAATTGTCCAACAGTAATGAAACTACAAAATTCTAATATATTTAACATATTTCTGAGATGCAGTGAGGAGAAGAATAAGCTAGAAAAGAACTAAGAATAGAGGAGATAAGTTTCTCCTGAGGCTAGTTCCTACAAAGTAGTAAAAGGAATTGGTGTCTTATTTTGGTTAGTGGCTACAAATCAACATGTGGGATTGGTGTCTCCTATAAGTTCTTACGTATGAAGCGGTAGAGAGGATTGGTGTCTCTTGTAGGTTGGTAACTAAAAAGTAGCAAAGGGTACTAGTGTCTCTTGTAGGTTGGCTCGTATAAAGCAACATAAGGGATTGGTGTTCTCGTAGGTTGGTGTCTACAAAGCAATAGGGATTGATGCCTCTGGAAGGTTGGTGTGTGAAAATAAGTATAGGTGAATGGTATCTCTTATAGGTTGGTGTGTACAAATTTATGTAACAATATATTGCTTCCTACAATATATTTTATATAAAGAAGTTTTGTGTTTTTTTCTCATAAGATTTTCCACTTATATCATTTGTTACTTGTTCAGATTGTGAGATTGATGATCTATGATGTTTGAATGTTTAAATAAGTAAAAGTTTCATTATATTGATTCACTCCCCTCCACTCTCAGTATAATTGTGAAATCCAATGGAAATTTTCCCTCTAAACACACCTTACCAGTTTCCAAGGTGTCCACAAGCAAAGGAGAGTGAAAAAACTCAACCTTGCCACTTTTAACCTTGCCTACACATTAATTGCTAGCATCGATGCCATAATCACCATAACTCTCCATAAGAGAAGCGCTCCCACTCATGATGGAATTTGATGTCCTATCTTCATATGTCATTATCACCACCATTGGAGGCCATACAACTCCCGTATCAAACTAGGATTCCCACGATTGCTTTGAAGCAAAATGACCGAGGACAAGCTAAAAAATGATATTTGATTTATGTATACAATCGCCCTATCCACTTGTCATACTCAAAAACATGTGTTGGTGTATTTTTAATGTCCACCCAACATGGAGGTTTCTCATTAAAACAGTAGACACACAGGTGGGATTTGAACCACTTATTTGTGCACGAGTCATGAGACTATTTAATATAATCTCTTTGAGTGCATTCATGTGTTAGACCACTAACTCGAGGTGCCCCTATGGATCCAAGTTAGGCCCTCATATAGATGGAACCTTTGCCAATGGTTACAAACTCCTCACTTTTCACCATTGGATCCAACCCCTTTGGGTAGGATTTGATGGATTGTTATTTAAATTGTTTAATCATATTGTTAATTAGAAAATTCTTAGTGATAAAATAATATTTTTTCCAATTTAACACCACTTATATTGCTTATCTAATGGTATCTCTTTGCAACTATACTATTTTGGTTAACATTAATTGATAATATTATAATTATTTAGAGAGTACATGAAAGTTTTTAATAATATCATTTCATTTTATAAGTTTAAAAAATAGTTTTATATTTCTTATTAAAATATTTTATATTATTAAATAAAAATAATTCATATATATTATATATATATATATATATATATAACTAACTATGGTGTAAAATAATTTAATTTTTTTTAGAATTAAATTAAAGTGACAAGCTAATCGAATCATACATTTAACAAATAAAAAATGTTTTAAAAATGAAAAATCAACAAATAAAAAAGTGCGGAAAAAATAATCAATAATCAAATAAGAAAAACTAATAAAATATAAAATAAAAATAACTTCAAAGAAAAAAACCTCTCAAATCACAAAATCTAGTAAAACAAATCCTCAAACTATGTTTTTTTTGCATTCATGATTAAGATTTCTTGCAAGGAATTTTTTTGTATTCACATTTTGTTTTTAAAGAAAATACTTTACTATGATTCTTTGGAAATTTTACAACCATGAACCTGCTGCTAAAATGAAGATAAGTGAAATAATTCACTTTATAAATAAAGACATCACACAAATACGCCTGATTTCATAATTGATTGTGTTTCTCATGTAAAGATGATGAGAAGGGATAACTACTCAATGTTAGGGTTTCACAAGAGGTTGCAGGAGATTTTTTCTATATTGATATTTTTCTTCGATCTCCAACAAATAACTTTATACTACGCACATTTATTGATGATACCTTTAGACATCTCTTCCAATATTAGAACTAACATATGTAGATTCCTCTGGTCTGGCACTAGAGCAACCCTTAAGTTCCATCTGTGCAGGTGGGACACTCCAACTAAACCAAAGGAATATAGTGGATGGTGTTTCTTGGACCATAATGCTTTTGGCCTCTCTTTGCTAAACAAATCCTTCTAGAGAGCTCTAATTGGACATGGTATCTGAGAGTACATAATCCATGACAAGTATTTGAAGGGTGTCGATATCAGCACTTTGTATAGAGATCTTAGACACACCAGATCAAAGGTGTAGTATACCAAGGTGGGATAGTATGGAGTATAGAGGGAGGTACCCAAGGGAACAATGTAATAATGGGATGGGCCATAGCTATTAAATAAAGTGGTTAACCTACATCATGTAAGGGACCACAAGTAGTTAGGAATAATGTGATAAGCCCAGGGTATTAGATATATGGTATTGAGAGACCCATGGTATTGTATGTATGAAGCCTATATAGAGGCTAGAGACTCCCCATTGAGAAATGTCAATGATTATTGTATTGGAAAGCATATGGCTTGTGAGGTTTTCTCCTTCCTTAACGAGTGATTGTATGGTGTTACCCTACCTTAAGGGTTTCGATTAATATGGAGAAGCATTTCTATATTCAGATCTTGTTATTTCTGGGCATATTTCTATTCTTATATATTTTCAGGTCATATCTAATATAGGTCTAGGTATATTTCTATTTTCATATATTTTAAAGTCAAATATATTACAAAAGGGATCTTATATATGGAAGATTTGCATTAAAATACTTCAATGGTGGCGTATGAGAATGACATGGGCTTTTGGAATGGGTACAAGACTCTGATTGGGAGAGATAACATCAAAGGCACAAACATAGATACATTTCTACAGGGGCATACATTAGAATCCCTTCACTCAAGAGGATATTTTTTTCTATACCAGGTCATCAGAGAGTGGCAAGCTGGTTGCCCAATCTGGAAAGAGGTGGAAGAGTTGGGACTGGAGAGACAATGTGTTGAAGACTAGAATGGATATATTAATGTAACAGTCTTGGTGAAAATTCCATGTAAAATTACGTAAGGCCATGGTGATGGGACACATATTCCAAGGTGAACGGTAGGGAAAACATCCTAACGGGTGTTGATTCGGTTTATTGTGGCTAAGGGAATTGGAAAAGGCAATGGCTAAGGCTTTGGAAAGGAATGAGGCATTTATTGGCATTTTATTTATGAAAATAATGGAAATTAGGAGAAAAGGAAGGTGAAAGGACAAAAGTTTCATGTGAGGAGGAAAATGAAGGAAAATAATGGAAAATGAAGAAAATAGAGGCTTCATTAATAAAAAGGCTTCTAAGGATTAGTGGGAAAGACTTGTTCAGTTCAATTTTGGAGCTCTCTCATACTCTTGGATTCTTAGATTTTTCTTGGAGCACTTTTAAAGGGTGTGGCATACTTGGAGTTTTAGAGAAAGAAGGCAAAGGAAGAGGAGAAAAACGCAAGGGGGCATCAGGATTAGCAGCTACATCAAATTCGCTTCAAGGTACCAGGTTACATGTATGATTTCTTCACTAGTTTTGGCATGCATGACATATGCATGTGTATTTTTGGTTGTGATTTGTCATTGGCATGGAGGATGGTCGCGATTGACAGTGGATTGCCTAGCCTTGTCATTTCCTGGATAGCCATGGTGATTGTAGGTTTACTTTCAATGCTTTTTGTGGTTAGTTCTCATGTTTCCTTTAGCTTGGGTTGAGTTACTAGTCCTGGAAGCCTTGGTTGGATAAAGGCTCTAGAGCTCAATGGTAGCCATGTGTTGAGTTACTAGTCCAGGGAGTCAGGTTGGAACAAATTCTCTGGAGCCCTAGAAGGCTAGGATAGAGACTGATTTGATGATGGTTTGGTGATGTTCGACTATGAGGTGGAAACATTGTTTTATGGGTTGAGGTGGATGGCCTCTGGAAGTGAGATTCCACATTCATGCTTGGAATATGGCATGGGGGTGAATGGATGAAGAGAGATTTGGCTCAACCATTCTATAGTCGAGTGGAACATGGAAGTCACATCCCGGGTTTGGATTTTGCATCTTTCATGAAAGGTGATATATCCTCGTATTTCTATGAGCATTAAACTGGATTATATGTGGTTTATATGGATGTGATTTCATTGATATTCATGTCCCTATTATGTTGGTTATGTATATGTTTTATGACAACAACTGTGTATGGTTTTCATCATGCTCTTACTTGTTATTGAATGATCAATGTATCTATGACCTAATGGATGAAATATCAGCTAATGTGATAAGGATACAATGCTTCATAACGAATCTCAGACAAGTATAAGACCCCTATGCTCAGATCTATTATGTACGCCAATAGGTTGCATATTTACTAAGTGTTTGAAAAAAAATGCTTGTCATGGTTACTAGGGGTCCATTCAAGGTCATGAAGAAGTATTTGCTTTAGTAGTGTCATGTATATGTTATTTTACTAATTTGAAGAGATGGTTCAATTCTAGCTAGTTGACCTGGGTTCTAGGCCTCAAAAAGTTTCTCAAATCTCGGATTTGCTAGCATAGAACTAACAATTTAGGTCTCTGGTCACTGGAAGGAAAGCTTCTGAGAGTGACTATAGGGTTACAGTCACATGCATGCCTTTTCATGGGAGAAAATTTGGGTTTAATTCATCTAAATGTTAGGTTAAATCAGGGGTTGGGCACCTGGGGTGGTGGATTAGCACCTGGGAGTCCTGAAGCACATGAGGGAGGTCTGTGTGTTTTGTTTTCTTTCATTTCACCTAGGAGGTTGAATCATATCATAGTAACCTCTTGTTGCATGGTTACCGCAGTTGGCCTGTTGTTGGTATCAGAGCATGGTTGCAGTCTCCTTAGGTTGTGTGTTGATAATGCTTTCATGTTGGTTGCAAAAATGTTCCTTGTGCTTTTAGTCCATGTGGTTGTAGCATTTTCATGGTGTTAATCATGTTTTTGGTGATGTCGTCATGTGAAAGTTGAAGGTGTTGTGTTGGAGTATGTCTTCCTGCGTGTATCGTTGATTATGCAATTGTTATGCATGTATGGTATTGGTTAAAGTTATGCATGAGTAGTAGGGAAAACATGCCTTTTGAAATCATTATATGAAATTTAGGTCAACAGGGTGATGTTGGTTGTTATGATGCTAATGTGTTGGCTGAAATAGAACAAGAAATATAAATCATTATAATGAGGTTGCAACATTAGACTTTGGGGTAAGAGAAGATCGTGATATAGGTATTGCATGTTTGGCATGCAGGTAAGTAATTTAAGGATTGTTATATGAATTAGGTTTATATACATTAGGTTTATGTAGATGTCTTTGATGTTATGGTTACATTCATGATAGATGTTAGTGGATTGGTGTAGTTATATGCACATGTGTTGGATAGTCTAGAATGATAGTAACATGTAGTTGTATGCATTGCTATTGTTGTTTTATATTAGATAACCTGATGATTATGTTATATGTTGTTGATGAGTATGTTATAGGTTAACTTGTTTTTTTATATGAAAGTTAGATTGACAATTAGGTTATCTGTTGTCGATGAGCATGATATATAGCTTATGGTTTTTATATGTTAGTAACTTGATGATTAGGTTTATTAAATTAAGATCTTGATTTCATATGTATCATGCTAAATTGGATTGACCTATGCATATGGTTAGGGTTACGACATTCAAGTACGTGTCGGCTTATTGTGTTGCATTGTGTGTTACTAATCTAGACCGGTCGTGCATATGTGATTGTTATGCATAAATGATAAATGCTTATGAGTTGATGATGTGAACATGTTAGTTATTTATTTTTATGGATATCATGATTTGTGCTTGAGTTGATATGTTGTAAAGTTATATCTTGCTAACTAGATTGATTATGCAGACAAGATAGCATCCTCTAAGATACATTAAGGTAGGATCTTTCTTCTATTGTCTATTTATTATTTGAATGTTTGATTATGTTGTCTATTTGGAGTTTGAGTGTTTGGTGTATATTATGTCATCTAGTTGGTTTATTTAACATTGCATGTTTTCAATTTGGTTGAATGTTTGATGAATTTCATAATATGAGTATGTGTTCCAATGATCTTGTTTTAAGAGGATTGCACTAACACATATGTGTTGATACAATTGATATGTACTTGAATGTAGTTGATAGTTGTAGCATATATCTAATGACTATGCGCTGACTATGGATTATGAAATGGTTGTTAGTTTTGATAAAGGTTGATTTCAAATTGATAGATATGATTGTCTTGATATTTGGAACATGTGGTTGACATGTGTGAACAGTTGCAAGGTAACAAGTTAGGTATTAGCATGACAAGGTAATACTTGATGTGTCTATATAACTAATAGTTGGGTGATGAGACAGTACATAATATGCCTCAATTGCAACAAGGTAAAAATAGTAAAAGAAAGGAATTGAACAAGAATTCCTTTGGCTATGTTTGGAAGCCCTAATTCCAAACGAATGAGTGCCTTGCAAACAGGGAATCTTCCTAACCTTAATTTTGTCTGACATTATGTGGATATGTGTTATAGTCATGAACATTTACTTGACAGGTATATTAGCTAGTCTATAGTTGCAGGAGGATCTGTCAAGGGAATTAGAGCCCCTTGAGAGATGGCATGGATGTGTATAGTTGCAAGCAATGTGCTTGTAACAACAAGGTAAGGTAACCAATGTATTGTTATGTTTATTTATGCACTAACAATTATGTGTTAATGGAAGTATGATGTAGGGGATTGCATGGAAAAGAGATTGCCATGAAATATTGAAGAAGGCTTAGGTTGAGCTTTCCTTGGGAATCATGGGGATTGAGTCATGGTGTTTTTTGTTAGTCTTGTGCTTTTCGTATTTTGGTGCTTTGTTGCGCTTGATTGTGGTTTTCTTTTTGCATCTTGTGCATGGCCATGCCGCTTGGGTTGTGGTGTCATTGTTGGTTTCATGGTTTCCTTCTTGGTTGTTTCTTGTCTTGCCTTTTATGTTTTGAGTGTCTTGGGAATTGATTGGGAAAGAGGAAATTTAATGGAGCTCAGGGAGAGTTGTGTGGTACCCAACAAGTAATGTAAGACTCAGATGAAGCTTTGTGCATGAGTATGTGCAGCGAAAGGTAAGATTATGACAGTCTGTTGGACTGGTTAGGTCCATTGTGGTAAATGGATAGTAGCAGTGCAAACATGAGAAAGGTAACCAGAAAAGATAAGGTGAATAGATTTGAGGCGTCATATGCCTTGGCTATGTTGGGAATTGTTGTCCTCAATGTTGTGCATGTGTTGCATGAATAAAAGAAGTTTTCTTAACCTTGACCTTATGATATCTATTAATAGTGTTGTGATTGTGATTGTGTTGATGTTTATAAGTCTATACATGTAGGTGTGTATGTACGTCATGTTTGACAGGGTCGTCATGGATCATGATTATTAATGTTAACATTTATGTGTATATGTGTGTATGTATGCCATTTTTTGACGTGACCATGATTTTTTTATGCTAATGTTTATGTATACGTATGTATGTGTCCATGTATCTATGTCACTGCCTGACAGGGTCATCAGGAACCATTCTTGTGAAGGAATTATTTCTTACGCAAGCGAATGGCATGACGAGGTTCCTGGTCTTATTGTAATCAAGTGGAAGAGTAGCCATGATAAATATATGAGGTCAGTATCATGTGGATATGAATTGATATTATATGATTGTATTATGCATATGTTTATGCTATGACAAGTAACGCTGAAGGATACATCAACGAAATGAAAGCAGCATGGTCTGTGGCATGTTGGGACAAGCATGGGTAGGACATTGGAAGCAAGGTTTCTTGGTAATGACAATGTAGATTGGATGTGTGGTACTATTTTTATGCATATGTTAAAAATGTTGCATATGTTGCATCTGTGATGTTGTGTGCATGTGGTGTTGTGTATATATATTGTGTGTAGATGTTGTTTATGCAATATTATGTACAGGGTGTTATTACATATAGTGTTGTATGAATGTTGCATATTTAGTGTTGGTTATAGATGGTTTTGTGTACATATTGTATTGTGTGCATGATGGATATGTAGTGTTGTGTGCATATGGTGCTCTATGCATGTTGGATATGTGGTGTTGTGTACAAATGATGCTATGTACATGTTGGATACGCAAAGATATGTACAAGTGGTGTTGTGTGCATGTTGTACATGTGGTTCTATGTACATATTGAGTGGTGTGCATGATTGTACAAGCGGTGTTGTGTGCATGTGGTGTTGTGTACATGCTGTACAAGTGGCATTATGTGCATGTGGTGTTGTGTACATGTCATGCAAGTGACATTGTGTACATGTGGTGTCACGTGCATGTCGTGCATGTGGTACTATGTACATGTGGTATTGTGTACACATTGTACAAGTAGTGTAGTGTACATGTGGCATTGTGTACACATTGTACATGTGGCATTGTGTAGATGTGATGTTGTGCACACGTTGTGCAGGTGGTATGGTGTACAGGTGGTACTGTGTACATGTTGTACATATGGTACTGGTGCATGTGTGGTATTGTGTGCATGTCATACATGTTGTGTTGAGGGCATGTGGTACTATGTATGTGAATTGTGTAGGTTCATGTATTGTGTGGCGTTGTGCAATGAGTATAAATGTATGAGTTATGTTGTATATCGGGTGTATGTGAATGCATTTTGTGGTGTCTCACATTGTGTGTAGATGTATGTATCGTGATGTACATTGTGTACATATATGTGTTGTGTTGTGTCATGAACCGGATGTAGGAGTATGTATTATATTTTTTTGTACACTAGGTGAAGGTGTATGCGTGGCATGTCAAGTGTAGTTACATGTATTGCATGGTGTTGTATGTTGTGTGTGGTTGTATGTGTATGTGCACATTATTGAGGAGAAGGCATTGGGTGTTTGTTGGGTGTGGAAAATGATTTGAAGTGTGTACATAAATCACAAAGGTAAAAGTAAGGATCAATGAAGGATAAGTATCGGTATTGTATTTCCATTTTACTATGCATATGATTTATGATTCTGGCCTATGATGATTACATGTGATTTACGATTATGGTTTATGATAGTTACATGTGATTTATGATGTTCATCTATGATGGTTGCATTTTGATCTAACCTAATGTGATATGTTTATACATGATGATTTGGTCAAAGATGCTAGTTTGACTTGTTGTGATAGGAAGTAAACAAGATTACAAGTGTACCTTATTGACAAGCTACCAATGAGGTATGGTTTGAGTTTATTTTAATTGAATTTGAATCTAATAGGATTTATGTGCTTGGTACAAGAAAGCATGAACATGCCCAGTTGAGTGGTTGAAATTGACTGCAAGAATCAACAACAACAAAGAAAAGAAATTAGAACAAGCAGTAGCATTCTGGTAAAGTATTCAATAGTAGGACCATTGTGGGATACTGGTACCCAATAGTGTCCAATGATTTCCATGAGCATGCTATGACCAATATGATAGTTTTGAGGAAACGATGTGCCTTTATTTTTGCATTTTCTGATGTGAGGAAGCCTTGCCAAGGGATGGACTGCCTGAGATGGGGGTGGCAACGAAACTTGGAAGGTGAGTGTCTGCATAGAAGGGTGACCAGATTGCCCAAGGGACTGTGTAACAGAGAAGGGGAGACCGGGGATGGATTTGTTTTGGTCATTATAATTTCTTGATGGAATCATATTTACATTGGTAGTGAACCCTAGAACATTGAGCTAATAACTATTCACTGAGAGGATAAGTGGCACGGGATTATAGCGCTGGACATTGGATGCAGATTTGAACTTGCAGTGGATTCTGGACTTTCTGGGAAGGAGATGAATCCTGGTATTACTTTGAGGGTGGAGGTGTGAACATCTAGATTCCCTTTTTGCAGATGCAAACATCATATCCTTTTATTTTCTAGTTGAGAAAATATGCATATGTATATATGTGTGTAATGTTGTAAATATTGTATCGAGCTAGATTATAAGGCTCCATAGACAATATGGTTATTTTCTGGTTGAAGTAAATGTGTATGTGTATATGTGGATTGTAAATACCATAATGTGTTGTGTTATAAATGTAGAAAATCATGTGGTTTCACAAGCTCATGAAATGTACTAAAGCATAGGACAAGAATCTACTTTTACTTTCAACTAGTGGAAGCCAATAGATCGATGAAAATAATATGAACAAGAAGAAGATAAATCAATGGCACATAACACAAGATTTATCTGGGGAAAGACACTACTTGAAAATCCATTATTTGTATTTCATATATCAAAAATATGAGTGAAAATACAAAGATTGTTCTCACTAGAACAATTTTGCACAAGTATGCTCAACTCTCTTTGCTCACAAGCTAGTTCTTAGGCAACACTTAGCCAATTTTGTAGCTCTCCAAGATCCTAATCTCTTGCATAATTCCAAGGATGAATATCATGTATTTAAAGGGAATTCATTCTTCCAAAACAACGCAATCCAAACATAGGATCAAACTCTGATGCATGCATGATATTTACACTCCAGTAAATAATACCACTGATAGTGCATTGTCCCTGAACTCTAGTCTGAAATGGGTCTTTCTCTGAAATGACATGCATGAGTTTCTCATGAGGGAATTTTCAGTTAAATAGAGTAGCACTAGTGGATGCATTAATGCACCAACTGACTATTAATCCTCTATTAGTTCCAAAATAAATTTAAAACTAATTTAACTTAACTTAACTCAGTAAACTGGGTGGTCTAATTTCCAACTCAATTTAAACTCATACTAGACACCTAAAATTTAGGGAGAACATATACATGACTACAAAAAGACTTCCAACTCAAAATTCCTAAGCTAATTAAGTTAATTAAACTTAATTAATTATTTACAAGTTGTTATGAGAATAAAATTTTATTTTAATTCTTAGTTTAATTCAAGGACAAATTAAACTACAATTTCCTGTTGCCATTTCTCAACACTCTCTCTCAACAAGAA
Organism: Pinus taeda; assembly: GCA_000404065.3. NCBI lineage: Eukaryota > Viridiplantae > Streptophyta > Pinopsida > Pinales > Pinaceae > Pinus > Pinus taeda. The sequence goes on along the minus strand of APFE030963749.1, from coordinate 10,694 downwards.
AGGGATTATCAGCTACCCCGATCCTATCTCTTTGAAACTAAAACTTACATCTTGACAATGCCTTTGTCAAAATTTCATCACCTTTGTCCTCCGTGGGAATGTACTCTAATAACATAATCCGCCTCAACACACAATCTCTGAGATGATGATATCGGATATCAATATGCTTGTACCGATCATGAAAAAATGGATTTTCAGAGATTTTGACACAACTATGCTTATCACAGTAAATCATAGTTGAATCCATATGCTAACCAAACAAAACAACTAGGAATCTCCTCATCCAGATGGCCTCACATACTCCCTGACTCACAACCAGGTACTCTGCATCTATCGAAATGAATGCAATTGATCTATGTTTCATGTTGTACCAAGAAACTATTGTTAACCCAATACCGAAGATCCCTCTTGATGTGCTCTTCCTATCAGATGGACTTCCTACCCAATCTGCATTACTTAATCCTTGAAGCTTCACTCCCTCTTTTCGTTTGTACCATAATCCATACTGATAAGTGCCTCTGAGGTATCTCACCACATGCTTCGTTGCCTTCCAATATAGCTTGGTAGGACTAACCATCGCTTGACTAAGTTGGTTAAATGCATAGCACATATATGGTCATGTGTTTACCAAGTACATGAATGAACCCACAATATGCCTGTAAATAGTACCTTCCACTACTTCCCATGAAGTAGCATCCTCCTTCCTCCAGTTACCTGCTAGAGGAGTCTCCATGGGTAATCTGCTCTCCAAGTGGAATCTCCTGAGTATCTCATTGGCATACTTGCCTTGAGACACAAACAACTCCCCATATCCCCTCCATACCTCCATGCCAAAAAAGTAATGCATGATTCCCATGTCCTTCATCACAAAATCTTTTGCAAGGTCCTCCTTACAAGACTTGATTAATTGATCATCACCAGTTAGTATGAGAGCATCAACATAAAGTACAATGATTAATAGCTTACCATCCACCACTATGTGGTACAGGTTCACATTTGCTTCACTCTTCATGAAGCCCAACCCAGTGAAGTAGCTATCTATCATGGTGTACCAAGCACGGGATTCTTGCTTTATCCCATACGATGCTCTCTTGAACCAGCACACATGTGACTCATGGTCAAAGGTATCAAAACATTCAGGATGATTTATGTACACCTCTTCCTCAATCATGAAACTAACAGAAAGTTGTCTTCATATCCATCTGATGTATCTTCCAACCTATCTACACTGATAGTGCCAATATAAATTTGATCGACTGGTACCTTGCAACAGGAGCAAAGGTCTCCTCATAGTCAATCCCCTATACATGTGAAAAGCCACAGGCCACAAATCTAGCCTTATACTTCTCCACACTACCATCTACATCTTGATTTACATTGTAAATCCAATGGGATCTCACCACTGACTTGTCCTCCAGTCTCGGGACCACATCCAAAGCATTGTTACGAAGTATTGAGTCAGACTCCTCCACCATGGCATCAACCCAAACCAGCTACCACAATGATTCCTTAAAGGAAGATGGCTCTATCACAACATATTTGCCCATAAGATCCATGTATCCAGTGTACCTATCAGGTGACCTTCTCTACCTGTGCTGAGAAGTGGACCTTCTCTGCCTGTACTGAGAAGTGGACCTTCTCTGTCTGTGCTGAGAAGTGGGCACTCCCACATTATCCCATGCATCATCCAACAATCTGTCAGCCTCTCTGATGCGCTTTCTTCCCTCTATGGAAGACTCTACCTAAGTGGATGTCTCCACTCTTGGATCCTCTGCATGTGGCTTCTCCACATCAATATGAGGCTCCTCAACCTTAGGAGCTAAAATCTCCTCATTTTCATGTAGCTCAAGCTCCCTCTCAAGGGAAACTTGCATGGCCTCCTCATCGAATTTGACATCCCTGCAAACCATTATCATCCTGTTGGCTGGAAAGTACACCCAATAGTTGTGAGGTGTATTAGTGTACCCCATAAATATCCCCAACTTTGTTGTCAGCTCAGGATCCTTCCATGCATCTTTGGTCACCTAGAAATATATCAATGACCCAAAAATCTTGAAGTGACCAACATCTGGCCTCTTACCCGAATAATCCTCCTCTAGTGTTTTCATCTCAAGTATCCATTGTGGGCTAAGGTTATAAACATAAACCATTTTGTTGCATGCCTCAGCCCACAAGTGTAGTCGTAGGCCTTGATCATGCAACATCACCCTCGCTACCCCTACTATGCTTTTGTTCTTCCTCTCGTCCACCCCATTCTGCTGAGGATTATGGGGTTTCGTCAACTCCCATTTAATCCCTTCTGCTGCAAAAAAGTTCATAAACTCGTTTGAAACATACTCACCACCATTATCACTCCATAGCTTCAACCTTCTTGTATGACTCTTTCTCCACCAATGCTTTAAACTCACAAAAATTTGTGAAAGTTTTATCCTTTTTCTGCATGAAAAATATCCAGCATTTACAAGAATAGTCATAAAAAATTATAACATAATACCTGTGTTTTTCCATGGATGTTGTCAAGAATGGTCCACACACATCTAAATGGACTCGCTCTAGAATAGTCTCTGCTCGATTGTCTCTGTTGTGAAAGGAAGACTTGGTGTATTTTCCTGAAGTACACCCCTTGCATGTATCAACTTGCTCAAGCGTACCTTTGGGAAGGCTAGTAGAGATTTTCTGCAATATATTCAAAGCCCCATGATGTATGTGGCCCAATCACCTATTCCACAACTTGCCAACATCTTGGTTCTACACCCTTTATACTTTTGTGCTCAAAGCAACACACTCCTCTACCTCCAACTTATAAAGATTCTTCACCTAAATCCCTATCTTCTTTACTTGACCTGTGGCTATGTGTCGAAGGGATGCCTTTCCTTTTGAGAAGATCACATGATAGCCTCTATCCTCAAGCATGGCAACATATACGAAGTTATTCTTTAGCCTAGGAACATACATAACATTCATCAAGGTGAGTGGAGCCCCATGCTCCCTCTAAAAAGTAATCATGCCTGATCCAATAACACAATACCTCCCATCGTAACCCATATGGATATGCATCTAGAGATCTTTCTCCTCTAGGACATTGAATAACTCTTTGTCGTCAGTCATTTGGAATGAAGCTCCACTGTCTAAGTACCATACACTTCCCATCATTGATGACACTATGCATGCAATCAGGGAAAAGTCCAATTCAAATTAAGAGGCCAAAGCCTCACTCGCTGCTCCTCTTGAGGACTTATTATTGGACTCCCTGAGTGGACAATTTGTAGCAAAATGGCCCAGCTCATGACAATGAAAGCACTTAACTTTCGTCATGTCTGTCTTCTTGCCACCATGATAAGAATCCAATTTGGAATGGGAAGATTTCCCTTTCCCCTTCTTCGCCTTAGTCGCTAAGGCACAATTATCTCCATCATCAGTATTTGATGAAGAGCCATCGTTGGTGTTCCTCCTCATCTCCTCCTGCATCAAATCAGACCACAGTTGTTCCCAATATGGATGCTTCTCCCGACCATTTATAGAGTCCTGATAACTATGCCAACTCTTTGGGAGTCCTAGAAGAGAAAGACTCACCATATCCTCCTTGGTAACTGTGATTCCAACACTTCCAAGTTCATCACAACATTGAGTGAACTTGGTCAAGTATTTTGGAATAGTCTCACCTTTCTCCATTTTGATTTTTCGAAGTTTGTCCTTCAGTGCCAATTTCCTTTGGTCATTATTGTTTTGATATAACTCCTTCAATGTTTTCCACATAGCATACAGAGTTTCGTTTCAATGGAGACTCGAGACAATGTGGTCTCAAAATCCCTCAAGGATTATCCACCTTTCCTTCACCACACACTTCTTCCATTCAGCCAAATTTTGTGCATCAGATGTTGCTAGCTTAGGAATTTATTGATCAATGAATTCCTTCAAGCTATTATTGTTATAGACATTTTTGGGCACTTCAACCCCAATCAAAAATGTCCATAAACTGAGGGCTCTTAAGTCCCTAACTTCCTAAAGGAACAAGGTCAACTGATTACATCATCTCCCAGAAGTTCTCCATTGAAAACTGCTCATAAATGGTCAAAACTGGACCATACTGAAAGCTCAATGCAGAGGGTGCGAT